>JARWCS010000002.1:2778547-2789298 GCA_034783895.1 Geukensia demissa
ATTAGTAAAATGGACAATGCGGTGGACTGCTTACCCTACCGGACCACGTGAGTTCACCCCGGTTTTTTGTGGGGTCCGCATTGTACATAGATGTATGTTTGTTTTATTTTTTATATGAATAATATGAATCATGTTCTGTCTTGTTGATGTTCTCGAGATTGCCGTGTCTGTCTGTCCCCCTTTTGCCTGGCCCTTCGGTGTTCTTTCGTTTGCTGTAACGAGTGGAGAAACTGTAAAATTGTTATTTTAATTAACGCGGTCTTTATTGAAATATTTGCTTTTTCATTGGAAAAAACGTCTCTTTTAGAAACTAAGACTGTTATTAAAATTATTTGATCATCATCTAAAAGAAGAGATACAGGATAAATGTCAAAGAGACCGGACGGCACCACATCTACACTGCATGTTGGGTCGTCTTCACAAGTTTCTGATAAAGGCGGAATATCACCCATTTTTACGAGCTCCAAAACGCCTGAAATAAATAACCCTTGATTTTGTAGGGTTCATGCTAATCTAGCTTTAGTGTTCAGTGTAGTGGTGTGTAATGTATTTGTCGTTCGTTTCAATAGTTAGTCATGGTCTTATCTGTCTTCTGACAACGTTTTCTGTTACACCTTTGGTATCTTCGAATTCTTTTCATAAGTGCATAAATAACACACCAAGAAAGGTGACTGTTTATCAGCATGACCACTACCTTGCACAGACAAGAGCCACAAACCTGGTACTGGGACAGACGCATGCAACATGCAGCGGTGTTAGACTAGCTTATGTTGGACCCATGGCCGAACATAAAAACCTTATACCATTTTTTGGTTAATACTGGAAAAATATTTCTTTGTTGTCTAGGTTTAAGACAGCTAGAAAGGTTACTTAATTTCTGTCATTGTTAGCAATCTATTTTCAGATCATCGGAGTATAGCTGTTGAGTGTTTACTATCAAAGATTTATTGCACCCTTTTATAGTAATATCACAGAAGATCGATGATTTTAATCTGAATCTCTGACCAAAATGTCACGTTAACTCTCAATAGAGTACACAACACCACTCCATAGCTTTATTGTCGACTGAATGACAATGCCACTATCTGACTCGCCAGGCAGCCAATGGGTTAGTCAATCATCATATATTTTCATGAGTTGTAAGGTGCGAAACTGTAATTTTCCGCTGGTTTTTGTTGACTATCGGTCTATTTTCCTGGCTTCCCAATGTTATACTTGTCTGGCTTTCCAAACCTTTGGCTCCTAATTTACCTGGTAAAGAAAAATCAAGAAAACCTATAAGCTTGCAACCAAATCGGTTTTTTTTTTACAACGATTTCTTTCTGAACCCTCGGCAATGTACTTTTCTCTTTATCGTTATTTTGGAGCTTCGTGCAGTGTATATCGTTACCAATTGTTACCGGTTACCTAAAAGGTTTGAAGTGTGCAATATATATGACCGCATCAATAAGAGATGCAATAGAATACTATAGTGTTAGAGGACCTTATCAAGTGCATTCATGATGTATTCTGAAGTAGTATGCATGATCAATTATGAAACATCCCATAAAAGCGTCTTAAGTATTCTAATGAATGGTATTTTAAAACTTTACAAAGTGGTAAAAATAGTGCAATATAAGAACAAAAACAAAAATTGGATAGACGAAAAGAGAACAATAGTTGCTAATGGAATGTTTCGTAATACTATAAATCACGTCTCGTATGTCAGAAAAACAATAGTTAGAAATATCGACAAAAAAGCTATAGTTACAAGTCTTTACAAACCAATACACAAGTTCTAAAAACAGCTAAAAGAAAATCAATGTAGAAAACTTGAACGGGTCACGAAATCTCAAACGCCCGTTTCACCTTTTCGATTCAAATGACGAGTTTCCTAATCAATACAGCCAAAAGTATTTAAACTTGAGGGAAATCTAAGTAATACTACGTATTGATGTTTTAAAAATCAGATGTGTAGTTTCGTTAAATACTGACAAACGGAAAATAACTGAATTTAAAAGGGTGAGTTTATCTTTAAACTTTCCTTTTAGAACACAAAGAAATTTAAATAGTTATTTATTTTTCAAACGTAGGAGTTTATTATACGATATAAACGGATAATACCTATAAATGCTGATATTTTTAAACTTGAAACTTTTACCTTCTCTTAATCGTTAAATCCCTTGAGTAGACATTGAGATATGTATTTTCTACAATACAACCAATATAGAGTCAATATTGACTTGGTAGAAACGTCTGTCGAAAACCATTATTAATGAGTCTTAGACAGTATACGGCTATGTAGAAACTTATCTCATTTAATATGCAAAGGAGAAAAGTTAGAGAGTTTATGTATGTTGTAAACTGTACATGTATATTTCGTTGATTGAATTGAATGGCATTTTAATTCACATGCTACGATGTATCCTGATTATGAACCTAGAAGTGCTTCTGCTTCATTTATTCGCAATACGGATCGCATCGCATTGGACGGAAATCTGTAAGTCAGTTGTGATAAAAACTTGTTGTTTGGTGATCTTTTTTATATCTTTATCTGATAATTTGATTTAGAATGTTATTTTCATCTAAAATCTTGGAGTAGTTACGATACGTTTCATTTTAAGATTTTTTGATTTCGTGTGACTTTTGTTCTTATCAATTAGACATTGAGAGCACACAAGACAATACAACTACACTTTCAAGAGATATTGATTGATTGATTGATTGATTGATTGATCCGTAACGTCCAGTGGCAAATATTTCACGTGCAGTTGAATTGTTTCAGGAAAACTTTCTTTAAGGGTTTCTACGGAAACAAATTTACCCAAACTACAGCTTAAGTTCCATAAATTATTTCCTGTCATTATACAATAAGTGCTACTTACATCTCAACAATCCCTGAGGGTTTGGCAATATAAGAGCATGATAGACACATTTACTTTATTTTCCAATAGTAAACTCTCCATTCGTTTTAACATTACTGTAGTGGTATACGATTTGTTCACTTTCTGTATTTTGTAGAATAGAAAAAATACTATCGTTCATAGTCTACGGAAGTTATTCACTCGAGTATATAAGGTGCTTATATGTTAATCAATAATCCCCCCATGAACTTGATAGTGGACACGACAAATGTGCATTTGTAAACTCATTTCTTCGCTTTATAGCTAGTGAAATTGTTAGATTGGCGTACAAATAACCAGTTTCGAAGTGTTCCTATACTCTGTTGCTTATGGCATATCAAGTTGATATAGTGTATAAATTGCGATTTGCAGTTGATTTTTGCTTGAGTTTTTAACTTAATTTTCATGTTTAGTGATCAATATCGAAAATAAAGTTGTATTTTGAGCATTTATTCTTGACAAATATACCAATTGTACAATAAATCACTTGTCGCAATTAACCATGTCCGTTTTTAACTGGCTCACGGGTACTAGTTACATATTTAATTTGTGTCATATTTTTTAAACTGTATCAAGCGCACCTGAAATTAAGTTTTAATCCGGCCCAGTGACCAGAATTATAAAACAATAAATTTTACAACTAGAAACGATCAAACAAGACATGAATTATAAATTTGTTTAATAATCAAATTGTTAAGTCGATGCTTATCATTCAAGAAATTATAGTACAAGTTTTCAACTCAATATATAGGTGTACTAAAGTACCACCAATGACAACGCAAACAAGCAAATCTTGTGGGAAATCGATTTACATGTATTATCGTTCGTCACTGTTTCGAATTTTTATATAAAAAATACCTAATTTCATTTAAACTTTGTTACATAGTCTATTTTCCGAAAGGGTGTTTAGGTCAACCACTTACTACAGCAACACTTTAAGGGTAGAAACAGAACCGCACATTTTGTATGTGAATTGTATTACAATAAAGATTCCAGAGTACAAAATCACAACAGATCCCTCATTACAAGTCTTACAACGATTTTTCAACGAACAAAAAATAACTTTGTAAAGTCAATAAACACTAGGTTATATATAGGAGGGGATAAATTTCCATCCCTATATACCACTGTCTGTGTATTACTACTATATTTTCACACTTTTATCTCATTTAAGAACAAGAGGACACGAAACAATGTACTACAATTAAGTAACTTTATTATTTGCGTTGATCTTCAAATATTACTTTACAATATACAGTTTAACCCTGTATCGATCTCCTGGTTATAGACTTGTACGACAGCATTATTTTTAGTCCGCATTATGACTGTGAAAGAGATATAATTCAAAATTAGACGAAAACATTTTAAAATGAGGCATTAAAGTTCTAACCAATCTGAAAGGTATCAAGTGGACATTACCTAAGAAGCTTCAACTAGAACTCGTATGTAGGAATTCGATCGTCGGGTCCAGTATTACTTCTTTTGTATCGTCTATTCTGTGTTTTTCTGAACTTCATTGCACACAAAATGTTTCCTAAAAACAATTAATTTTATGCATAATTCGTCTGAAAAGAATAGATTATGAAAACCTGATACAATTTTAAAAAATACAAAATTACACAATGTTGTAATTAAATGTAACTGGGATACATGTATATTACCAGTAAATCAATCAGTATAAGCAGCTGACTCACTTAACGACGTATAAGAGTAAAATGTTTGCATTTTAAGTCAACAGAGAAAGTAAGCAAACTACAAACTTCAACTACAACGTCAATCCTAATTTGATGTGTATAACAGAAATAAGGAAAACAGTATGTAAGTAAATGTTGCGTTGTCTAGTCTCCACACAAATTATGTGCATGGCGAAGTACCGATATGAAATGGAATGTTTTCAATGTAATGCAATGAGAATATGGAGCAACAAGGTATTTGAATATATATAAGGGGGCATGGATTTCACACATGTGTCTATTATTGTTGTTTTATCTAAAAAGGAGAGACATGACGATGACACCGCTCATTAAAAGTTTTTCAACATGGATGGACTCCATCCTTCCTTTTCGATAAGTTTCACTGAAGTTCTAACAACCATTTCGAAGCCAACCAATACTTCAATGGATAGTTTTAAGTCTACCCGACATATGCCTTAATATATGGAATGTTTCCGTAAAATTAAGGCTGGGATCTGTAACGATCTATCCGTTGATACAGTGTCTGATATCGATGTTCTTATTGTTCAATTTCCTCAATTTTAAGTCCACGAATAGATCGAAATAGTTCTTTTATTACACAGTTAATGTAAGGTAGTTAGACTTTCGATTATTTAAAATTGCCTTGGTGGTGTAATGGTTAGCTTGCTCGCCTTGAGTGCGGAAGGTCGGGTCAAACCAAAGACATTAAGATTGGCATTGGTAGATCCGAAGTCAATGTATCTGGGTTAAGTCGCATGTCTTCCTGCGTACTGTTGCTTTCGTGAGATTTCACGTTAAAAATACGACTCGGTCTGTCGTTAAGTACAAAGCAGGGTTTGTTCATTAATATGCTCTCGTCGTGAATATGCATTAATATATGCCGCTGGTCGTAAAGCAACATTCAATCAATCAATCGATTATTTAAAGGCAAAACACAACCCAAATATATGTAGGTTAGCTGTTACTGAACAGATCAACTAGGCCCTGATTTGCTGAGGGGTTTAAACATAGATTGTGATTTATAACCAAAAAAGAGAAATAAATCTCCAGTAAGGGGAATATGTTGATGCTCATGGATATACCCACTATATTTTGCTACATTGTATTTCCAGAATGAATTAAGATTGCATTTTTCGTATTAGACGCTACAGACGATCACTTAATGAATTTCATTTCTTACAAAAAAAATAAATAAATAAAATAAACAGAAAACCAAATTTCGGTTATCTGTCAATATTATGTGTTTGAGGTAAAATCGTACAACAAATAGACAAGTCGTAATTATTTAGTATTTGTCCAAAGTTAACAAAAAGTCGTAATTATATACTATGACACAGAGTGTAATTTGCCCACAGAAGACTAGTCGTTATTACTTACTATGGCATAATATATAATATGTACTCAGTTAGAAAAGGTGGAGCCGTTTACTCTGTTATAAGTGATATTATTTTTCCTCAGTTACGACAAGTCGTTGCAATTTACTGTGGTACAGAGTGTAATGTGTCCACAGTTATGATTAGTAGTGTATAGTTCATTTGACAGGTAAAGGAAAAATGATTCATCAAAATTTAATCAGGTTTTAATTTAAGTTAATACATAATCAGACTGAACAACTGTCAACTAATGAAAAAGTTTCCCATAAGGCTCAATAGTAAAATTTGTTAATTGTGAACTTACTTTCAGGTAGGAGGCAATTAACAGCTAGTGATGTCACTGTTGTCATTTACATAAAACATACAAGAAATTTGTTTACATTTGACACCTCTAAATTAATAGTATACAGTTGTTGTCTGAGTCCGAGGAAAACAGCTGTTTTTTGCTCCGAGGAGTGGCAACAGTTCAGTCAGAGTGTCAATCAAAACAGGTCCAGTCGATAACTGTTTTGTCATACCTTTGTCGATCAGAACTGGTCACATGGCGTGATCAGCACGCCCATGTGGTAAACAGACAAAACTAGTCCTAGAATTGTTGCCTGCTGCTATTGGAAATTATTACTGTTGCAAAACAGTTAAAATATTAATGTTTTATTGCCATTTTTTTCATAGGAAGATTTTGTAAAGGTATAAAAAAAAACTAACTTACTGTGGCGACCTAGCGAAAATTATACAATATCTTTGAATTCACTGGCAAAGTACTATCAAATTGAAAACCATTTTGAACACACCAGCTACCGTTGAAAGCCAAGCTGTCAAACTGTTTAAGTTTTCGACCACTTGCCAGCTATAATTGAACCCTTGAACGCGAGCGTTAAACGCTCGTTAGCTTCAGATGACTCCTAGACAGTGTACTTGCTAGAACTTAAAAAAAAATTAATATGATCAATAACGCGTATATCACCGTACTTCCGAGGAAAAATTGTTAAATTGTCTTCCAGTGATATTCAACGAATATTACGACGAGATGAAGTGTATATACATCAAAAGTTTCAGTAAAATGAGAAGATACCATAGGACTCGCCAAGGATCATAATTGAATGTTTAACTATCTCCATTGAGAGATTGTAAAAAATACGAGTATCAATGGATAACAGTGTAAGATTTATATATAAATAATTGCAATAATAACAAAATTTACAGAAGAAACTATTTTTAAATTCTGTCTGGCAAGCGTTCAAAAGCTTTCAACGGTAGCTGGCAGGTGTTCAAAATGGACTGACGAGTGTTCAACTGTAGCTAGCTAGGGTTCAAATCGTTTAAGGCTTTTGGCTGTCAAAAAGGCTGACGAGCGTTAAACGGAGGCTAGCAATTGAACACTTGATAGCTGTTGTTGTAGCAAATTCAAAGCCTAGCATACTTTCGCCAGGCCGCTACTGTGTGTATGCAAATTATCTATATTAGGTATCGTCATGTGACAGTATTTTGAATATGAAAATCCTGGTGAAACAATGTTAGGCTCTTAAATTTCAGTGACTCACGCCTGGACTGCAATGTCTAATTATCATTAAGTGCTACGGACAACTTTTTTATTACTTGACTATTTTCATTAAAATGTTCTATCCAGATATGTATTCATTTTCATATATCATAATTGCAATCAAAGTCGAGATGGATTTTTAAATAACTTATTTCGATCAAACGGACTAGGGGCGATCTTTCTTTTCCTATAGCTGACTTTCCGTCTCTTGATGTGGACGCGCCTTTAGCTCCTTTGTATGGGGTTTACATTTCACAACTGGTTCGGTTTGCACGTGTTTGCACCAAAGCTTCTGACTTTAATTATCGCAAAGCTATTCAAGACTTTTATAAAATTTTATAACCGTTACAAAGATTAAATTTAAAAAAAAACGGCTACAAATGTAGAAATTTGATACGACAAGGGATATCACATTATATGGAAACATAAATAACATACATATAAAGCATATAAATTGAAAAGTGATCAATTTTATCTCACTGTTCGTAAAACAAACCTATCGACAAGGGGTACAAGTTCGACGTTGTTGATAAGACATTAAAACCGGTTTTTGTTGGTACAGATATTAATGAACTTATCGCTTCCTTACACAAATATTAATAAATTTGGCAGTGCATCCATTTTGTATTTCTTCACGTTTATTGACAACACAGTATTAAATCGTCAGACATACTATATGTTTGATGACATCTCGAGATGAAAGGCTTGATGTTTTATCATCAGGAATCTCACCCTGAGCTTGCTCTCAGTAACTGAAAGCATTCATTAGAGATGTATCTTTTATTTTTGTTTATTATAATTATTTTAATTCAGGTACTCTCTGATCGAATTGGGTGAATTTCTGCTTGATTTTTATAGTTCGTCGGTTACTACATTTGTTTTCCTTGATTTTTGCCTTTTATGTGGGTACCCACTAAACTAGTTTTACACCACCACATGTCTTAGGTACCTTAAGTCAGGAATTGAGGTCAAAGTTTTGTGGGTTTATTTACGTGTACAATTTTTGATAATATTCAGGTAAGAGCAGTATTATGTTACGCATTCACGAATTTTAGGGGGCGATTTAGACTGCTTTTCAAAAGGAGTAGTATTCCACCCTTGTTGAAGGCCTCGTGGAGACCTCTTATAGATTTGTACATTTTTCTGTTTATCACGTGGTTGGAGTGTAGTCTTTCTGACATATTAATACCCAATATCTTTTAATTTTCATATAACTATTAAATCTGGTTCAGAGTGTAATTTGTCTACAGCCGAGACGAGACTTTCATTCTCATTCAAAACATTTCTAAACCTTAAGATCAAATACAACGATTTTAATCAAAAAGTCCAGAAAATAAGCTCTCATATTTGATATGAATCTAATGATACTAGTTTTAATATAGGCACTGAATCGCAACTTTAAGTTTGTTCATCGTGCAACACACGAGCTTATGTAGTTGAGTAATAATGATAAGAGTACTAGTATTGAATCACTGTCTGGTATTTTCCCAAATAAAACAAATATTTTTTTATTGTGGTGGTTGTTCATACGATAAAAACCTTATAACATTTTTACTGAAATTCGTTTTTGAGCATGTCAAGTTATTGTGCTGAGATATCCTTCTACCAATAGCTTTTTAGAAATAAAAAAAATTGAGGGGTCATACATTGTATTTTCTTAAACAGTTCCTTTGATGCCAGCTGTAAATAAGCGAACCAGTTGATTCATTATGTAAAACTAAATTTGAATAGAAGAATCCGCATTATTTTCAATAAATGTGAGGGGGTTCGGTATAGGACAGATCTACTAGCAGTTCTTCCTTCATTGTTTTTTTTTTCAAACCAGGTGATGTACATCCATTTTACTTGCAGTAATCGATGGTTTGGAAACTGGACTTTGTTTTGGGGCTACATGAGCACTGATTTGACATCAGTCTAAATCATTAACGACAGTTAGGATACACCTCTAGTCCTTCCAGCTCAAGTCCATGTATTGATATTGAGTGGGTCTTATCACAGTTCACAAAAAATAAATTTTGCCTACATGAAATTAATTTTGTCAATTACAGTTCAGGAATAAACAGACAAAATGTTTCATGAAAAAACTCAGAGGGTCAATATTTATAACCGAATATTATACTCTCCGACGTAAACTTATCGTTTGGTTGACCATATAGATACTTACAAGTGGAACTAGTGAATTCGGGGATTATGGAGTACAACTTGGTCAAATTGTTCACAAAAAACGAAAAATCGCTTTAATCACATGGAACGAGTTATTAACTTGGCTGAGGACGGTTCTTCATCACAATTCAAGGAAAATTAATTTGATTGAGATGATACTGGTGATCAAGAGAGATGCATGGATTACTGGTTTATGAAAGTTTGCAATTGCAGGAAATGCTTGCAAAATTTTCAAGCATTTCAGTCTTCTAATATTTACACGTATCTTTTTTACCATCTATTATTTAAAATTATTTTTAACGTTTGCTTTATGCATTATCCACAAAAAATTATGTAAAAATTTGTGTTATATTATGTGTGTCTATGGTGGCTGGTGATTTTACAGTCACCGTATGTTACTTATTAACTATCCATCTCTATTAAGTTTATAGAAAACCCTCTCCCTCGCTTTTTAATTCTTCGAAAAGTTTTCCACGTGGAGAAATAGATAAATTTCTGCAATATCCAGCAAGGCTTTGGTTGTCCACTGTGTTCGTGATTGATTTGAGATTTAAGTTTTAGTGTTTGTCTTTTGAGATGGTTTGTGCAGCTCAAACCATGAAAGATAAATAGTCTTCTGGCTCTTTTTTTTTGTTTCTAGTCATTACATAAGCATATGTGTCACCTTAATGTATAACGCTGGGTTTACTTCCTAGCTGATTTTTCCACCAAAGTGTCCGTCGGTTTTTGCTAATTGTCTACTTTTCACAGAGTTCTATTTCCTTTGTTGTTAATCCAAGCTTTACAGATGTTGAGACAAGGATGAATGTCAAAAATTTAACATAGAGGGGTAATGGGATTTTTTTTTTTTGCGCTAAGGGAAACTGAAATTTTAACTGCAGGATTATGGAAAGCCAACGGGGTCAAAATTCTTGATTTGTATATTGTCAATTTGTTAGTTGTCACTGGGTAAAACCTCAGTTCGTAATTAGAGAAATGTCAATTATTTATTTGTCACTGTGTAAAACCTCAATTCGTAATTAGTAAAATGTCCATTTGTTAATTGTAATTGTGTGAAATCCCAATTCGTCATTTGTCGATTTGTGAAATGTTGATTTGT
>JARWCS010000002.1:2793477-2808032 GCA_034783895.1 Geukensia demissa
TACTCTAGCTTTAGTTTTCGCTGTAGTTTTTTGCCTACTATGTTTGTCTTTTGTTCCGTTTTTGTTGGCCACGGTCTTGTCTGATTTCTGGTTTAAAGTTTCTGTCTGCCCTTTTGTATCTTCGAATTTCTTTTTCTTATGGCTTCAACAGGCAGTTCTTGTTTCTGATTGACTTATTTTTAAAAGTTTTTCTCTGCATGCAACCACAAAGTAAAATAAAGTCGAACTTGACAGGAAGCATCTATGGAAGTTCCTCTACAAGATTTTCTTGTTAAATCTCGAACGGACTACAAACGTGGCTATTATAGTGTTTGGTCGACTGTTTTTTTTTAACTCTTGGCCAAATGGAACTTAACTTGATAGAGAACGTCTATTGAAGGTCTCTACAAAGTTTTTTTGTTTAGTCCCGTGGCCCCACAAACATAGATGACAAGGGCAAATCTTGATTCTGATTTGCTAGTTCAGAAAAAATATTCTCCTCTGAAACCACTCCACATGATAAAATGAAACTTTATATGAAGCAAACATGGGAGGTCCTTTATAAAGTTATATGAAATTTTATCTCAATTACAAAACAATTATGGCCGCAGTAGAAAATTTGAATGGTTGATTTTCAAACATGAATCCTCTGAAACTGCTATGCTAAAAGAACTGAATTTATCGTATTTTATAGATTTTGTCAATTATGTTGATTGGTGTCTTTATAGATTGGCCAATTTGAAGAAAGAATATATTTTAAACCTAAGTTAAACGCAGGCAAATTTTGCAGGAAAATCTTACGCTTCAAAAAGATTCTATATGTTGTCGGTTTTACCGTATAATTTTAAATAGCCATTCACAATTCTTATTTCTGATAATAAATTTAAAAATATTATCTGAACATTCCTTTATAGTTTGAAGTAAATATAAATGATGCTTTTTTTTATTAATGTTTGGTTGTTGAACGTCCAGTGGCACTATTTTTATGCATATTAAGGACGAGAATCAGTTCAATTATTATCAAACTATTGGGTGGGATAGGACACAAATGGGCAACGGTTTTTGACTGCCACTAAAAAAGGAGTGATGGGTAGGGGTAAACAAATTAAGCCTTTTGTAGAGGCATTAGCCTTTCTACAAAAAGAGTCTTTAACGTGCAGGTGGATGTTGCATTCTCCAAATACGTCACCAACTATTGTCCGAGGCAAGCTTTCCGTACAAAAACCTGTCTCCTCCCCAGAGATGGCCTCCCGCATCCACCACCTAGGAATCGCGATGGATAAGCCCTGTGGATCGAACCCCAGAGACTGATCCGATGCCTAGTATAGGTGTTGCAGTCAAATAAAATGTGTGGCAAAGTGTCAAGCTAGCGATATAAGCTCAGACATCTGAGCCATGTGTCTCAAAACATACTACTAAATCGTTTGTTAACTTCTAGTTTATGATTTGTTAAAAAGAAACGAATAGCATCCTGATCGCGTACTTCTGTTAGTAACTGTGAGTATAATCATTAATGTTAACGTCCTAGATAAATTGGTTGACTTTTGCGATATGTGAAGTTAAACAGGTACGGACGAATACGATGACGACGAGAGTCAATAATAAAAACACAACACCCAAGGAGCGTAAATGAAAAAGGGTGTTTCAAACCCATTTATAAAGTACATATGCGGTCTTAATTATACAAAGATTGAATGTGAAAGATTCAAAGGGTTATATGGTCTTCTTATGAATACATGTATCATATATGACAAGGGATTAGACGTGTTTTCTCAGTCCAAATTTATATTGTCATTATCTTATCTTCTTTAATACCCATTTCGTTTGGTAAAAGAATAATGATCTTAAGAATACGAAGATGGTCCATAAATAGAGAAAACTATCTTTTTACTACAAAGGTTCGAACCTAACCTGGATCTTCAATCAAATACAGATTTTTAATCTCCATAAATCTATTTAGTATTAGTTACAAGATAGCTGAACATATGTCAATATATCTATTACAGGCACATCGTAATTCATAATTAGCGTATCATTTAAAATACATGTATATTGTTTTCTTTTAAAATGAGGTTCAAAACCCATGACTGGGTCATTGTGTTATCATATGGGAACGATCTAATTCATGTACAGTAAATTGGTCATGATGACCCGACTTCAACGCCACCTAGGTCAGGTGTGAATGAATTCGGTCTTTTTGTGTTGTGGGAATTTTATTTTTCATGTTGCATTAAAAGTACTCTTTAGAAACAGATTTTTCCCTTTGTACTTTAACAGTTAGTGGACTGTACAATGTCTTCTACTTATAGCGCCACTCTACCCGATAGCCCCTTCCGAACACATTCGTACCAATTATCCTCTATGGTTGTAAGAACCACCACTAAGAGAAAGTTTATACAAGTTTTCCTATTTTATCTCGTGGGTTACAAAACTGCTTGAATATTTTATTCAACTGAGCAAAGCACCTCGTCGAGAATCGACTTTATCACAAACTTCTAACAATAGATTATAGGAATAACAGGTAATATTTACCTCAGAATGAATTTTATGTAATATTGCTATTTATTTATTACAGAGCGCAACCGCCTCGTCTAAAAATGCTTCTGCATCTCTAGATGTTTGTTCTTTATATTTACACATGTGCAATCAATTCATCCAAAGTTGTTCTTTTTCTTCCGTCTGATAATCTGTAGATATTTTTCTACATTAACATGTTCTGATCGGTTCACCCTAAATGTTCGTGGTCTTCCATCTACTTTTCTGTGGATCTTTGCTCTTTAAAATTAGTCAGTTCGTCCCAAATGCTTTCTTGTTTTCTGCAGATGTGTGTTCTTGTTTGTTTCACCTACGATGTCCAGATCGATTCACCCCCAAAGTGTACCTGGTATTTCCATCAGCTTTCTGTAGATTTTTTAATATATAAATATCCTTTTCGGTTAACCAAATAATGATCTTGGTCTTCAGTCTGCTTTTCTGAAGACGTTTGGTCTTTACACTTAAAATGTCAAGATTGGTTCACCATCTTCAATTTGTTTTTCTGTAGACGTTTGTTCTTTACACTTACAATGTCAAGATCGGTTCACCAATCATTTATCTGTTTCCTGTAGTGAGGACGTTTGTTCTTACACTCAAAATGTCAAAGATAGGTTCCTGAAGAGGTTTAGAATGTCATTAAGAATGTCAAGATCGGTTTATCAATCTTCAATCTGATTTCCTGTAGACGATCCTACACTTACAATGTCACGATCGATTCACCCAATCTTTAATGTTTTCCTGTATAGAGGTTTGTTCTTCACACTTACAATGTCAAGATCGGATCCCCCAATACTGCTCTTGGTCTTTTATATGTTTTTCTGTAGACGTTTGATCTTTACACCTACAGTGTCTTGTTCTTCCCAAAATGTTCTTGGCCTTCCATCGTTTTTTTTATGTACATGTGTCCTTTACACTTACAGTGTCCATATTGTTTTCATTATTGGTCTTTATCGTCCATCTATTTTTGTGGTCGTTTTTTCTTTACACTTAGTGTGTCCATATCGGATCACTCAAATGTTCTTGCTTCTACCATCTGATTTGATGTAGATGTCTGTTCTTTACATTTACAATGTTAAGATTATTTACCAAAATGTTCTTCGGTCATCCATCCATCTGCGTTTCTGTAGACGTTTTAAATTTACACTTAAGAGTTTCCAGATCGGATATCTCAAATGTTTTTGGGTCTTTCGACTGCTTTCCTGTGGACGTTTGTTCTTTACACTTAAGAGTGTTCACATTGGTTCACCCAAATGTTCTTGGTGTTCCATCCTCTTTTCTGTAGACATTTGTTCTTTACACCTACAATATCCAGGTCGTTCACCCAAATGTTCTTGGTCTTCCATCCACTTGTCTGTAGACGTTTGTTCTTTACACCAACAATATCCAGGTCGTTCACCCAAATGATATTGGTCTTCCGTCTGCCTTTCTATAGACTTTGTTCTTTACATTAAGAATGTCCAGATCTATTCACACAATAATGTTCATGGTGTTCCATCCACTTTTCTGGAGATATTATGATACCCAGATCGGTTCATGTGGCATAGCTTCATCTTAAAATTTTTATGATATTTGCTTTGCTTGTCTGTAAATGATTGTTCTTTAAATTTTGTACTCAGATCAGTTCATCCAGGTCAAGTTTTTTTCTGGGCGAACACCCACTCTAACCCTCAATGATTTAATGTTTGTTTCCATCCTGAATATGACTAAAATATTGCTGGGCGTAGCAACAATCAATCAATTAATGCAATGTCCAGATCACACTTAAAAAAAACCCCCAAAACCTCAGATCCTGTCATTCCAAAAGTTTCTTCGTCTTTTATCATTTTCAGTAGATGTTTGTTTCTGTACTTCATTCCAAAATGTATTTCGTCTGTCTGCTTGTATGTATTTTTACTCTGACAAGTGTTCAGATTGATTCATACCAAAATTCTTTTCTTTAATGTTTGTTCTCTTACTTTTTTATTTTTAATTGGTCTTCATTCTGCATATCTGTAGATGCTACAATTAGTAGCCATATTGGTACAGCTCATATTATCCCTTTACTTGCAGCTGCTTGTCTGTAGAAGTCAGTTTATTACACTGCAATGTCCTGTTAGCTTTATTCCCAAATAATCCTAGTCTTCCATTTGCTCTCTTTAGGTATTAGATATTTGTTGCTCACACATAGATGTCCTGATCAGGTTAATCCAAAATATCTTTGATCGTATATGTTTCTTCATATAAGTCATTTACTAGGATGCTTAGATTGTGCCATGCATTTCTACCAAGATAGAACTGTGAATTTGTGAATTGGTCCATTGAGGAACAGGAAAGAGACCTTAGGGGGGGTGTTGTCATGGATTATTTGCTATTATAATCTTGGTGATACATTACATTTTCTGCAATTGTGTATTTTTGTCAGGGATATGGATTAATTTGGGTTACTGTTCTGAAATATCTGAAGAATCCAAGTGATATGGATATGGAAGCGTGAAACTCATGCATGCTGTCACATCTCTTTTCAAAATAACTTTTTTTTGGGTGGGGTGTCATAACATGACATTTTCCTATGTGATTATAACAGTGAATTCTTTCTACCACAAACAATGTTTCCTGTTGCAAATATTTCCCCTAGAATATAATTTTCAGTACTTATTTAAACCAGCATAAATTCAACTAGCTTATTTTATCCCGTTGGTAGAAATAAACAATTAATCACGAAACTTTACACCAGGAGTAACTCTACTCTTACATAATGAAACACAAGCAGTAAGCAAATGTTTCATAAATGTTCAAAAGCCAAACAAAACAAGATCAAGGCTAAAACATACTAACAAAGTTGTGATGACACTTAACTACTTGTAGTATACTTCTACAGCAACTATTGGGATGTTCAGCTTTTCTAAATCGTAGAGATGCTGAATTTTTCATTTAATTACCTATTGTTGAAGTTCTTGGGTGCCCAATATGGTTCATGTATCTAACCATATTTTTCCTCATTATTCAAATTCTGATGTGATAAAAATACATGCCAAAGGAAAATAAACTGAGAGAAAAAAAACAACACAAAGAACTGTTTTATCACCTTTACTAAAAACCATTATTGTTTAAATCATCAATAATAATAAAATGTATAAAGTTATGGGAAAATAACAATGTTAATTTGACCCCAAAGTGTCAGGGTCACGAAAGTGGTTAATATTTAGTTATTTACACCAATCACTTACAGACTTGACCAGGACTTGCCATTTCAAATCTGATTCTGCTTGTACAAATAAATACAGCTGAACAAATCTGTATCCAAAATTAATTTGATTTAAAATATGCACTACAATATTGTCCAATGTCAAATGTTACACTGCTAAACAAGTTTTTCTTATTGCTATAGTAATAAATTAATCTATTAAAATAGATATGATATGCACAATTCGATATCAACATGGTATATAGACAGTAATACATTTTGCCATATATTCAGTTTTTCCTCTAAAATTTTGCCAATGTGCTTTCCAATGGTTCAAAATTTAAGATATAATTGTGTATTTTATTTTCCAGTATCTTTTATTCATGTATTAGTTATTACTGTGCAACGATACACACATATTTCTATTGTTAAAGTCATTTGTTTTATTTTTGTTAAAGATGATCTACCACTCTGACAGTTGAAATGTTGGTTAATATAAAAAACCATATACAAATCAGTGCAAATAAAATCTCCTGGTTTATACATTTCAAAATATAGGCACATTTAATTCTAATGACTTGTCAATGTCTACACCTTAATTCAATCCTCTAAACAAATCCTCAAACTCCTAACTGAGGTTATTTTATAGCAATATATTGCACAAAACTCCAAACTTTTCCGTTTTGTAATTGATGTCTCTTCATAGTATATATTGTTTATCTACAAATGTAACAATAATTTACACTAGTTTGGTTTTCTATGAATCCTTCATTTGCTAGAACATGGTTGGTTCCAAAAGATCTACAATATTAAATGGTACAAGATACCATAAACATAAAACTGTTTTGGTGAATATCATTAAAACAACATTTAAAAAAAAAAACAATTAGCACTGAAATTTAGTCTCAACAAAACAGTTGCTGCAGTTCTATAAAACAAACATGATAATATGTTTTGAATTTCAAATATGGGAATGTTACATCTGGAATTCAACCATTTAAAAACAAGAACATCAGAAAGTATTGACTGAAATACAAAATTATACAATTAATTTTAATTTTGTTTTCTTGCTCAAGTGTTAAGTCAAGTTATCCTTGTTAATTATAGCATAAAATACCGATTTAATTACAAAATGCCAATTCTGCAAGCTTTTTCCTATTACCATGCTTTAGGATTTAACATGATTTGTCACATCCTATTAAAGCAATTGAAATTAATATTTTTAGAATAAGATCATACCTTTTCCCCATGGAAAAAATAACCCATTTAACCAAAATGTCAAATTAGAAAATATCAATTTTGAAATGTCAAATGTGGATTGGTTCATTGTGCTGTGTCTCCAGCGTGATCATAGACATGACAATTAAATATATTACATAACTGATAATTGAAGAAACACCTGCAAACCAGTTGCATAAAAAAGTTTCTTATAAAAAAACAACACAAAACAGTTTATTACTTTACTAAACAATCCTTGTTTGAAAGTTTAGATGCATTCAGAAAACATGATATAAATTGATTTTTTTTCTTTTATTATATCAATTTAATCTGAAAATTGTACTTGTCACAATTTTACCCTATATGCTAATTGCCAGTTACATAATTTCCTGCCAATTTTTCACATTACTTGCACAATGTTAGAAAAAGTTTGATATTTCAAAGGCAAAGTACAATAAGGCCTAAAAATTGGGTCCCAAATTTGTACTCCAAACTGTCTTGTTGTATCTCTAATGAATGATATCCGTAAATGTCATGATTTTAGCAGGTTTTTCATAGTTAATTAATTTCAACTAAAATCAACCAGATTTAAGCTCCAACTATAAAGCATCCTTGAGATCAACTCTTAATAATAGTGTTTTATAATACAAAAAGATACATATAATTGTGACTAACCTTGAAACTGTTACAAAATCTTACACAGAATACACAACTTTTACTTCATTTAAGTTTTTGATGTTAAATGCAACAATTAAAGTCTCAAAGGCAATAGTTGCTGCTTTTAGAAAGGTTAATACTGGTCATATCTACTATGTTTTGAATCGGTATAAAATTTAGCACAAAATTTTAGGCCATATCAAACCTTGCTCTTTTGAGATAAGTTTCAACTGGAAAATAAACTGTTTCTACTTGGTAGAGTCTATTTCCACTTTTGAATTCTTATTATGTCAAATGTGACAGTGCCAATAGACATCATGTTAAGACTACAAATATCGTCATGATTGTAAGCATTATAATATATCTACAGTGACAATAGTTAAACCTAAGGTAATTTAAAGGTTCAAACCATCTTAATTATAGATATATGATAATACAATATCCTATAAGTACATCTATGAAATTACTTGTTTAATGTTTAGTTTGTTTATAATTTTTTTATACATGTACCTCTTTTAATAAGACATCTAACTGTGATTACATACAAATAAAGAACTTAAATTTACACATTCAACATAGGTTTTCACGAGTAAAACTTAATTTTAAAATGACAATTTTTACAAATCAAATTTCTATTTTTGTGTTTTCCAAAATCTAACTATAATTATGAATAACTCTAAAACAAATTATCTCCTATGAAAATTAAAAATTGAAAAATAAAATAATCTTCACTTAAAACTTTGAAAATATATAAATATGGCACATACATACTTCATGTTATATTTCTTTTACTATGATTAAATGATATTTGACATAAAAATACCATAACAATAAATGCTGTTTAAAGTCTACATCAGTACACACAAACATATCATGTCCAGCATGATTTTAGTTTGAGATAAACAAATCATTGTCTGACACTTTTCTCCAACTCTGAAAAAGCAGACAAGTTTGTAGTCACATATGGGTTATACACAACTATTTCTGTTGTGCTTGAATGTCACATCCATAAATAAATTTCCACTTTCATGTGATTGGCTATCATAACGATTCAACTGTATCCCTGCATCATAGTTCATCGTTCATTATAAACTAATTAACTCCTAGGATCAGATGATTGTGATTATAATAATCCACAAGTTTGTACCTGAAAAAATATAATACAGTTAAAACAGTTATTCATTTGCAATGCATAACATTAGCTGAATACTATAAAGCCGTTCTATCTAGTGATTTGCAGAAGAGCAAAATTTTCATTCAAGACACAGTAAAATTTTTTATATGAAACAGATCATTATATTTAGACACTGCAAAAGATAGTTTATATTAACGTGTCAATGGTAGAAGATTTCATTTAAGGGAAAGAATTTTTCAACACTACGTTCAAGGTTAAACTAGAAAAACTGTGCTAGGTTCAGTAAATAATGCCCCGGTTCCACTCTAGAAGCAAAAATTTGATCAAAAATCAAAACAGGAGGCACAATGACAATTTTTAATGATGATTGTGTTAAAGTTTTATTTAAATTTATCCGGAAACTGGGTACCTCCATCGTGTAGCAATAACAAAATCTAATTAATATTTTGGAAAAAATCTAGAAAGGATGTGCACAATGTCATTAGATACTGAAGATTTTCACAACCAGTTTCTGGTGTAAAAATTATAAATTCTGGTTTAGACAGACTAACACTATGATAACTATATGCCAACTGCAAAATGGATACTTTTTATTAGTTTTAATGCCAGCTTAAGAAATATTTCAGTCATATATTGCGGTGGTTTTACTGGTACGAGGAAGCCAAGTGCCCAGTGAGAATCACTCACTCAACTTGGACATGCAACTGACAAGCCTTATCATGTGCAATGCCAGTCAAATGCACCCTTTTTTGTATGGTACAAAGTTGGGCACAATTTCGGGCTGTATAGGTAATTTTTTCATTACTACTTACTTGATATAAATTTAGAAATATATGACTCCATCTGATTTATTGCCTTTTTGGTCCTGTTTTGGAGATCCTTGTTTTGTGTCAGGTGGCTGAGTCTGACCAGGTGATTTCCCTTTTCCACCAGGCTGTGCTAGCTTCAATACTCCACTCAATGATGAAGATGGTTTTGGATTACTTGTTGAACGATTTGAGGTATAAGATTTTTGGTTGAGACTAGAATTATCTTTATTGTTCGTTGGTAAATTACTACTGGATCCTTGAGAAGGAAGGGAACTAGCACTATTACTACTCGCCAACTTAAATGGCAATTTTTGTGAAATGTTTGATAAAGATGATGCAGAACTATGTCCAGATAATTTTGTTGGAATCTGTTGCGGATTCTTCTGTATCACTTTCTGTTCATTTTTAGCACTAATCAAATGAATTGGCAAACTTTGTTTGTTGACATTTGACGTAAAACTGGAGTTTGGAATTGACGCTCTTGAGTCTGATCTAGACACATCAATAGTGCGTCTGCTATGTGGAAAATGTCCTTGCCGTAAGTTTTCCATGTCACTTTCAATCAGCTGACAAAAGTCAGCAGAGGCTGATCGTCTATGAGAATTATTTCCTGAATTTGATGGTGAACTTCGACCTGTGTCAGGCTGAGTTTCAGTATTTGTGTTTGACATTCCAGGAGAACCTGTTGTTTTTGTCATAGAGTCTCTATGAGCTTGTTCCCATAAATCTTGTTGTCTTTGTAACATTTCCTTCTTTTTCTTAAATTCCTCTCTTTGGCTTTGAAGTTCCGCCTATAAAAAAACATTAAAACTTATTAATTTTATTTCCAAGGTTACATAAAATTTTAAAATTTGACATAATTCTGTTTTTCACACTGTCATTCCCAGAGGTAGGAGGTAAGAATGGCATACAATTCAACACCTGAATTCAGTAACATATTTACAAGTAAATCTTTTTGTCTTGCAACTATTTTAATGGCTGGGTGATAAAAAATTATAATTATAGTGTTGAACTTGAGATATTGATAAGTGTTCCATTGGAACTTTTGATTTTTAATGGTATCAAAGAAGAGATTTAAAATAAATATCCCTCCTATCAGAATCTGTTATTTCTAGTTGTTATTAAATAGATATTTTACCTCTTTCCTCTCTAGTTCTTTTCTTTCTTCCTCTAAGCTTGTTCGTTCATGTTCTATCACCATTTTCTCTCTTTCTTTTTCTTTTTCCAAATTCTGTCTTTCTCTTCTAATTTGTTCCTGAAATAACCAAAGACATGTTAACTATTGTCCCTGTTCTTATCATTATAAATTATCTCATCATTGTAAGTTTTACAAACATAGCTACCTTTATATTGTCTACTGAAAAACGCTTCCCCATTTTATCTAATAACCTTTGATAGTAAGACAATCCTTATTTATTTATAGTACTTGGTTATAAACAATTTCATTAACAACATTATTTATTACTTTGCTAAAAACAATTCAATAAAATTTAACGTATTTTACTGGTTTACTGTTTTAGCATTAGTTTGTAAAACTCACTGTCTCCCCTAGCATCTTGTCATGAGTTACATAATTTGAAATGAATGAAAATTGTTAATGATAAAAGTATAACTTCAGATGTACCACACAATATCTGAATTTGATTTAAACATTTTTTTTTGACAAACAAGACTGGGTATGTTAAAGTAGGTGTGATAAGGGTCGTTTTGGCCCTAAAACTCCACTTCAGAGTTTTATCATATGGGCATTGCAATAAAATACATGTGTATTTGAGAAAATCCAACTAATATATATCAAACACATTATTGTGATGTTACTATGACATCATTTATCAGCTCCAGCAATTTGACCAATTTTTTGCCCTATTTTGGTTTGTTTTGATACAGATGACTTGTACCACATGTAATGACCAAAATTTGTTTTTATTGTAAAGCTTATCCAAAATGTTATAGTTTTATGCATTTAAGAAAAAGCATAGTATTCACGTGGCAAACATTTGACTTCAGCTGTGTGATTATATTTACATTTTTGGTAATTCAATGCTGGTATTATGATGTGTGAAAACATCAGATGTTGTCAATATGTTTTATTTGTAAGACTAAATGCAGCACAAGAGTTCTACCTGTAAGTTTCGGAGTTCTTCTAACTGATTATGTCGTAGTCCTCCTTTCCTGTCATGAACCTCAGCTGACAAATTATTAATTTTCTCATTTGCCTCAGCCAACTGTGCTCTCAAACTTTCTACTGCAGTGACCTGTTTCTGTGTCAAATGCTGAAATAAAAATTTTAATTTGTAAAAGCCATATAATTTAAATTTTATTGCTATAATTTTACGGAATTGATTTATTTATATCTTTTTACACTAGCCAACTTATAAAAAACCTTAGACAGCGATTCAGAGGGATGGATGAAACTGGTGTATGCAAAACCACCAGCCCTAGATGTAGCCCAGACACAAATCCATAGTAAAATTGAATTTTGACCTTGAAGTCAGAAGACGGACAGACAGACAGACAAACAACAGATTCCTATAAATCCCTTAACTTCTTCGCAGGAGTATAAAAATCTAAGATAATCATGATTTCCCATTAATTTAAAGATATAAAACTAATGTTTTGACTTGTTATGCACCCTGACTCCCCCATGACCTGAATCCACAACTGATCTTTTAAAGATCACTTTAATATTGATCTTCCCCCAGTGGGAAGGCTATTAATCAATCTTTAATCATCAAAATAAAACCACTTCAAAAAATAGTCTAGAAAGATTGATTTACCTTAGATTGACCTGTTCTTTGTTGTAATGGGAAAAGATTACATAACTTGTTATTTTCAAAAGTAAATGTAAATTCTAACTGATCTAATACCAATCGATCTGAATGAAGATAAATTCTGACATATCAGCAGTAAACACAGTTTAACTGCAACATGTTTGTGAAGAATAATAACAGAAAACATGAACTTCCTTTTAAAAATCAAAAAGAAAGTTGCATTTAATGGTATAACTAGGCCACTAAATTTCTGACTGCTATTTTTATCAAATGTACTGGAAAAAATCACTAATAAATAAATTATCTTTAATAAAATCTTTAATATAATTTTTTCTGTCTAAATTGTATTCAGTGAACTTTTTGCTCCATGTGTAGGGCATATTAAGTTTTTAAAATATGACAACAATCAATTGTGTATTCAAATCTTAGTCACTATGTCAATTTGTACCAGGGAATTATTTATAAAAATCACATAACTATAAAAACCAATTAAGTACATGTCAGTGACTAACTTTAAGCTGATGGGTATGGACATGGACGGGGATTAATTTACATGTACTTTAAAATATATCTAAATAAGTAAAGTTTTCTGGGTTAATTGATATGAACTTAACTAAGATGTTACATAACAAAGACAACATCTGATAGTCTCTTTAAAGATTTAAGTCTAGATAACAGATTAAAATCTTTTTCAAATCTAACCTTCATTCTGTATAAAATTTATAATTTATCAGCATTAAAAACTTAACACTTATTCATGTCTTTAAAGCTCCCATGTTACAAACATAAAAACTATCTGATTATGAAATCCAAACTTCAGAAACTGATCTGATAACACTGTATTTATGTTACTTAGACCACAAAAATTTATTTTTAGTTTTCTGACACATAAAAATATACTTTTAGTTATTGTTTTTGTTTATTTTATTTATATACATATCATTGAAATTTCACAGGATATTGGTAACAGAATTTCTCCAAAAATATCTCAATATAAGACAATGTAATTAATCAGTGAGTAAATGTTCTATTGCTATGGAAAACTAATTATCATGGAGACAAAAAGCCAGGGTGAAAACCAGTTTTTTAAAGTAAATAAAACTACACATTTATAACATCCAATGACAACATCTTTATATTAAACAAGTAAAAAGATATGCAGTGCAATCAAAGAAGGACAGACTAGCTGATTTATCCAACAGCTTTACAACTTTTTTTTTATGAATGAAATTCCACAACTCTGAAATGGAAAATGCAAAATTGTCAAAAATTAAAGGGGACCTGACCTCAATGAGTACAAGCACTTTCCCAAAGTTTCATTTTAATCTGGAAAAGAACTTTTTAGTTAATTTGAAAAACTGAACCCCTACTGTTTTATGAATAAGTTCCGTAACTCTGAAAATGGAAATCTAAAATTAATAAAAACAAAAGGGAGTTGTCCTCAATGAATATTACACTTCCCTTATATTTCATTTTAATGAAAATGAATAAGAACTCCCTCCCCCTTTTTTGAAGAAAGTTCTATATCTCTGAAACAGAAAATTAAATTTAAAAAAAATCGAAAGGAAGCTCATCTTAATGGACATATGCACTTTCCAAAAGATTCATATTAATTCATTCAAGCCCTTTGAGTTATTTTGCAAAAACAAGACATGATTTTGCCAATGTAGAAATGAAGGGGAAATAAGTAACCGGAAGCTGAATTCTATGTGTAATCAAGGATGCAATACAGGAAAACCGGTTTCAAAAAGCGGAAAAAACCATGTCTGGAAAACCCTTTGTGAGGGATTGACGGAAAAGCTGATTAGCTTTAGGGTTCCAGTCGGTAGTCGTCAAGGCTAATGATATATACCTTATACTGAAAAAAAATTAAGTACCCAAAAACCAAAGTTGCATGGCCTCGTTAAATACATCTTAATTACACTAAGGTGAAAAAAATACCATGACTTTATAAGAAATACACTAATTTTATGAATGAAATCTGCCCATGTTTATTAAACATCAATCATATCAAATATAAACAGTATCAGATTGGCTAATGACTTTAAAAATGATCGATTTGTACAGACACATCTAGATGATTATCTTATTAACTCAGTGTAAATCTTCATTATTTTGTACTGATTGACCAATTATGTACTTTAAATGCTAAAGTACAAAATAAAAATGTGGTATAAGCAAAAAGTAGAAACAAACAAATTCAGAATGGTCTTGTTCTAAATAAAGTATATAACACAATTACCGAACAAATCAAAGTCCATAAGACATACGGCAAAATAGGTATCACA
>JARWCS010000002.1:2833345-2845120 GCA_034783895.1 Geukensia demissa
GGAATCATTTGGAAAAAACTGCATCAAAATCGGACAAAAAATAAAATTTTTCCATATTAAAGGAAATTGACTGCCCCTCCCCCCCCAATGGAATTTACATAGGGACCGATTTAGTACTTTGAATTCTGTAAGGCCACTTCACAAAATGTCAGCTGAATTTGAACATGCAGTATCAAGGCTGTTTTCCCTTAAAATGCAAAGATTGATATGTAGATACAATAACCTTGCGTTGATCATTAACCATGCAAAGATATGTTGGTACATTGTGAAAAAATCTTAAATATGGCAAAAACAGTTAACTAGTGTTCCAGAAGATAAGAAAGAAGACTGCAGGTGGTTCTTACTGAATTGCATATCTTCTGTAGTCTAACTTCCTACAATCAAGTAAATGGTATAACAATCAAATCATTAAAGCAAACAACTTGAAATCCAAATTTGGTACAAATGAACATGGACATATATGTATTCTCATAATATCTGACAAAGGTTATTAACACGGAATGAGATAGAAATTATGAAAGCAAAAGCCTGTTCAAAAACAGTCATTTTTGTTATAAAGAAAAAATATTTGAACTTAAATGGGATGGCGGAATGCTGTTTAAACCCACTTAAATCCAGAAAGAACTGAAACTGTGTAACAAAAATGACAGATCTGGAGAATTTTCTAAATTTAAAAAGACAGAAACTCTGCCAAAAAATTTCCTAAACATTCAGCATATACAAGCTGATAAATTTGTGATGTTACATCCAAATCAAATGCAAACTTTAAGAGGATTTACATGATGTTTACTGCACTGCTGTAGCCTCCAGTATGTTTTTACCATACTAATTTTTACTGCTGAAATGACCCCTGCTGCACAAAAGGTGTGTAAGTGGCTTTGCGACTTGACAATCATCTTTGGCCGTACAAGATTTTTTCCACTGCTACACCTATGTAGTATGTTTTCTAAATTCACAAAAGGATGCAGCTCAGTTCATTATTGTACAGATTCCTGCACTTAAATCTTAAAATGATGGAAAAAAAACCTGTGAAGTTTTATTCAAAATTTGACCAAGATAAGATATACATGTTTTTTGTGATGGCAAGACAAACATGATAAAAAAAAATTGTCTTCTCTTAAAGGAACATAATTTATTTGCAAATACTGCAAATATATATTATATATACCATATTGTTCAGATTATAAGAGGGGACTTTTCCTTTTTTATGTATACTATTATTATTATAACTCTATGGGTAAATTGTAGATTAGACTGCTA
Organism: Geukensia demissa; assembly: GCA_034783895.1. Classification (NCBI taxonomy): domain Eukaryota; kingdom Metazoa; phylum Mollusca; class Bivalvia; order Mytilida; family Mytilidae; genus Geukensia; species Geukensia demissa. Next base: position 2,834,606 of record JARWCS010000002.1, read on the forward strand.
GTCTACATAAAGTCATAGTCCAAAAAACACAGCAACTTTATTTAGACCAATCTGTTTGTATGTTTACCTTTTCCCCTGTGAGAAATCATCCTTGGAGACATATTTACTTCGGATATCTTCTGTGATTGTTGATGTCTGAGGACACCAGCTACTTCTTCGTCTTACACCAGGGGTGTTTTCTCCATAATATTCCTTAATAAATCTATTTAGACTAGCGTCCAATCTAATATCGTCAGTACTATTAAGAGTAACGCCATTTACACAAATCTGAACTCTTGAATCATCTTCCGAAACAATTTGAATATCTTGGTTGAGGTCTTCAGGAAAAGAGGTGGACTCCTCGGCCAATACTGACTGTTCCTCATCTTTGGCCAGATTGTGCATAGAACTATGATGCCCTGAAAATAACGTACTGACTATTATTTATCAAAGCAAGCCCAAATAGAAAATATGTAGGTAAAAAAATTATATTTAATTGAACATTTCTCAGTCATATTCTGGCTATATGTTTTTTAGTGGAGGAAGCTGTACTTCCTAAGAACAACCAACCTAAGACAGCACATTGACAAATCATATAAAATCTTCATAAGAACCACCATCCTAAGACAGGACATTGACAAATCTTATAAAATCTTCATGAGAACCACAACCATAAGGCAGGACACTGACAAATCTTATCAAATCTTCAGTGGAGGAAGTGTATTTCTTGAGAATCACCAACCTAAGGCAGGACACTGACAAATCTTTTTAAATCTTTATAAGAACCACCAACCTAAGGCAGGACACTGACAAATCTGATTAAATCTTCATAAGAACCACTGATCTAAGGCAGGACTTTTACAAATCTTATCAAATCTTCATGAGATCCACTAACTTAAGCCAGGACACTGACAAATCTTATTCAATCTTCATAAGATAAAGAACCACCAACCTAAGGCAGGACACTGACAAATCTGATCAAATCTTCAAAAGAACCACCATCATAAGGCATGACAATGACAATTCTTATAAAATCTTCATGAGAACTATCAATCTAAGGCAGGACACTGACAAATCTTATCAAATCTTCATAAGAACCACCAACCTGACGCAGGACAATGACAAATCTTATAAAATCTTCATGAGAACAAACAACCAAAGACAGGAATAAAATTTGACCAATCCTTCATGTGAATCTCCACTCAAGACAGGACACTAGCATATCTCATCAAATCTTCATGAGATCCACCAACTTAAGCCAGGACACTGACAAATCTCATTAAATCTTCATAAGAACCACCAACCTAGGACAGGACACTGACAAATCTTATTTAATCTTCATAAGATAACCACCAACCTAACCAGTACACTGAGAAATCATCAAATCTTCATGAAAGCACCAACCTTAGACATGACACTGACAAATCTTTTAAATCTTCACAAGAACCACCAATCTAAGGCAGGACACTGACAAATCTTATCAAATGTTCACAAGAGCCACCAACCTAAGGCAGGACACTAACAAATCCTTTCAAATCATCATGAGAACCACCACCCTAAGACATCAACCTGGTTAAGAGTTTAAGGATTCCAGGACAGATGTTGTGCGCAAGACAGTGGATGCTTACCCTTCCAGAGCACTTGATCCCGCTCATGTTTTTTAAAGGAATTCATGGATTCCAAGCCTTTATTCCCTTTTGCTTTCTTTTTATCTTTTAGTTTGTTTCCAATTTGTCTTGTCTCTTTGAACTATGCACTTCTGATCTCTCACATGGGTATTCTACACTGTACTAAGACAGGACACTGACAAATCTTATCAGATGAGATGGGTTTACCTTCTTTTGTGTAATACAAACAGTTGACTAAAGTAATGTTTACTAGTAATTAAAGATAAATCTGAAAAATATAACAATTCCCCAATCTTTTTTAACAATTACATTGTTCGGTAATCAGTATACCTCTTGTTTTTTGTTTGTCTTACTTAATTTTTACCTTCATTAAAATCAATAGCCGATATTTTTTCAGTGTTGAATAGAAATTATTGTTCTGTGACATTATCTTTCATGACATTTTTGCTTGTCTTACTTAATTTTTACCTTCCTTAGTATTGATAGCAGGAATTGCTTCAGGAATCATTGTTGCACAGGAATTACTGTTCTTTTCTTACATTTTTTTTTATTTGTCTTACTTAATTTTTACCTTCATTAAAATTAATAGCCGGAATTACTTCAGAATCAGGACTTAATATTGGACAGGAATTACTGTTCCTTGACAAGTTAAGTTTCCTTACACCCTGAAAAACACATATAATCAGATGATAGACACCTATCTAGCATCACTTTAAGAATACAGTAACCATCTGTTTGTTTATTTTTATATCTGGCAGAAAGAGTAAAATGCCATCTTTTTCATGCTCAGCTGTCACTTTTTTAAAGCTGTGTTATGTTACTTTGCTACCTTACAAACTGATGCACAAAAACAATCCCAAAATCAATTAAAATACATCAACACAGTCTCTAGCCAAGCAAGAATCAAAATTAGAAGTGTCCCAATAATAAAAATTCATTTAATATATGACCCACTGCTTACAGTTGAGACTGCATGCCTGTTTTGTGTAACACCATAGCTAGGTTTTCTGTTGAAATTATACTTCAAATTAGAAATGTTCTATCTGTTTTACAGTAATGGTGTAATCAAGAAATTTTATACCAGAAAAATGGCCAATTTTACATTGATTCACTGAAAAACAGAAAATATATCTAGACATGTCAAAGTTTCAACAGATGATTTTGTGTGTTTGTTCTGTCTCTACAGATTGTATACTGAACAAAAAAAGAAACGCATATTTTGATTTTTCAAAGTGTTCATCTAAAAATTATTTATTTTTTACAAATATCATATTCGTAGTAACATGTTTTCTAAATCAATAATTAATCGACTCATTTAAATTTCCCCATCAAACGCGTTCCGCTCTGCTGCTCATTGATTTATTCAGCATGATTTGTGAGCTATGTTTAAAATCGCTAAACAGTTATCGCCTGAACTGTGCTCACACTTTGTTGAGGTAGTCACCTAACAAACCCAGTTTACAGAATTTGTTTTAAGTGAGTATTCGGAATGCCACGTCTATTCATTCATGAGCAAAACCAGGCAGTTACCATGCTCCTTCAAGGATCCACACAACAGGAAGTTGTAACTGCATTTGGTGTGCATCAGACTACCGTGCAACGTTTACAGTCTCGATTGCGCAAGTTTGGCAATACAAATGACAGACCATGTAGCGGGCGTCCTCGAGTCACTACATCACGACAAGACCGCCATGTCCGGCTGACACACTTACGCAATCGAACACAGACGGCAGTAGAGACAGCTGCAACAACTGCTGGAACCCAAAATCAACGGATTAGTGACCAAACTGAACGTAACAGACTGCGGAAATCCGGAATAAGAGCGTACAGACCTCGCGTTGGAATTCCATTGACAGACCGCCGTCGACGTGCACGCATGGACTGGCTGAGGCGTCACGATCCCAGAATATGGAGAAGACAACGTTGGCAGTCAGTCCTATTCACGGATTAGTCAAGGTTTTCCCTCTACAGAGCAGATGGTCGTGTCCGTGTATACAGACCGAGGAACGAACGCTTTGCTGATGCTTGCGTCATCCAAAGGGACCGTTTTGGTGGCGGAAGTGTCATGGTTTGGGGTGGGATTATGTTTGGAAGAAGGACACCACTCGTCGTTATCAATGGCTCGCTAAATGCTTTTTGATGCCGTGACAACGTTCTTGGCCCAGTTATTGTGCCGTTTGTTCAACGCCATAATTTGACTTTCCAACATGATGACGCTAGGCCAGATGTTGCCAGAGTTTGCCGTGACTTCTTGCAGACAAACAATGTTGATGTGTTGCCATGGCCAGCATTTTCACATGATTCCAACATGATTGAGCACCTTTGGGACGCCCTGGATCGCTATGTGAGACAGCGCAATAATCCACCTTCGTCGGTAGCAGAACTAGAGCAGGCATTGCTTCAGGAGTTGAATCAGATCCCTCAGAGAACCACTGACGACCTAATCAATTCAATGACTCGTCGATGTCAGGCAGCAATTGACGCAAATGGAGGACATACCAGATACTGACTTAAAGCTTATCGTGATTTTTTACACCGGACTTTGTTAACATTGAAATTGAAGCTGTTATTGTTTTTCAATTGATCTTTCTTACTGTGATATTCTTTGCTGATAATGTATCTTTGTAAAAATAAACTAATATTTATTGCTTTCGTCATTTATCATCATAAATTTTGCCTTCAAAATCAAATATGCATTTCTTTTTTTGCTCAGTATAGATAGATGATAACATGTAATTCAGAAAACGTGTATCTAAAAGAGATCTACATTTGTTACATAGGGTCTAAAACTGTTGGTCCAAGCGTTACGGAGCGAGGGCCAATTTTGTTTTTATGAGGGCGGGTCCAAAATAAATAAAGTTTTTTTTTAATAAAATCCAAAAATAGTAGAGGATGAAAAGAAACTTTGAATTTCGTAAATGTTCAGCTTAATATTTCCTACAATTTGAGTTGGAGGTCAATGGTCAAAGCCCTAGCAACCATCCAAAAGTCCCAAGAGAACTTACTTTAAATAAAGCTAATCCGGAAAGAAGCAGTTGTTCTTTTCTGAATTTAAATGTTTCGCTTCCACAAGATAAAATCAAAACTAAAATATACGATGGGACAGGATTTTTCATTCCCTTTCATAAATTTTCCCTTCAATGAAGGGGACGTACATTTGGTTTCTTCATACGTGTATATATTTCTCAACTTGTCCGTTTTGCCAGTGTATGCGGTGATGTTGTAAATTTTAATGAACGTAATATTTGTATGTCAGCAAATTATTAAGTCCAACCAGATGTCTTAGCTTATAAACTGTGCTTGGATTTGAACTAGATCTCCGAAACAGCGAGTAGTTTTTCGAGGTCGGTACTTTTTGTTGTCTCTTGCTTTGATTTGTTATTGTCTGCGTCCTGTGGATCGACCGCAATAGTTAAATCTTATACGGTTGGTTTTATAAAGTCTGGTTTTAGTTTCGTTTTGTCACACCACTGTCCCAGGTTATAGGGATGGTTGAGTACTCACAAACATATTTAACCCCGCCACCTACTTTATGTGCCTGTCCTGTTGTTTTTATGTTTAAGTGTTATTTGTTTTGCATTGTTTACTTATTTGGCCGATAGTTTTATTTGAATATCATCACATTTTATTTTGGGGACCTTTTACAACTTACCATAGGGTGTGGACATATGTTTACTGAAAACCTCAGGGGAAATTGTAGAAATTTGAGATTTACTCATTTTGGATGGGATGACTGTCTCATACATGTAGATAATCATACCACATCTTTTTTACTCTTGTTTTAAAATTATCATAAATACGGTAATTGATAGATAATAAAACATAATATAGTAAATGAAGTTTTTAACAGACATCTTTATTTGTTACATTTGGTCCAATATTATTAGATCAAGCGTTGTGAACAAAGAGCCCAAACACCATTTTTGATCCAAAATGAAGTTTTTTATCATATCCAAACACGACAGTATAGAAAGAAACTTTAAGCATAATAGCCCCTAGCAACCACTAAAGTACCTTAGCAACCATATTGTTTTGAATTTAGACGGCTATAAGTATTATGGAAATGACATTTTTATAATAGATTTGATACCATGGACTGATCATTAACAGTGCACATTGTAAATATAATTGGAAAAGACCATACATTTGTTCTCTGAACAAATGACCTATGTGTTATTTGTTGTTCAGGCTGTTGTTTGCCGCAGCTCTATCTACAATAAAATTCTAAATTTCACTTATTTGTTCAGGCTTAAAAACTGAAAATTTAAGTCCAAAAATAGCATGTTTTTTTTCTCTTTTTTTTTCCTTTTTTTGCTCGGTGGATGTTTAATTCTACGTCGTCAATATTTTAGCCTTTTCGTTGCGAGAACATTCGTGGTTGCATAATTATGGGACAGATACATGGTGGTAAGATACACAGAATCTGAGATATGAGGTTGGACGTTAAACTGTAAAAATGGGACATGTGGCATGATTGTCCATGAGACAGCAATCCACCAAAAGACAGTCGAATTTAATCTTCTACAGATCAAATTACGGCCTTCAATAATAAACCGGAGTCCATATCATAACGGAAGCTGTAAAAGCCCTAAAAATACAAAATGTGAAACTATACATAAAACACGACAATCGACCTTATCTGTTGAAAAAATGTTGAACGATCTAATGAAGCATGAGATGTACATATATATGGGACATGTTACTTCAATTTTTGGCAGGTTGTCACTCGCACCATTGTGCATCTGCATATGAAAAATTATAAATATAGCTCTTTTATTGTTTGAGATAGTTCCCCTCGCCATCGTAGAGGCGAACAAAAATGTAATGAAACATAACTTTTGAAATATTGTTAAGATGTCGGAAAAAAGATAGACGAGTGTGATATTAGAGTTTATTGCTGGAAACGAGAAAGAGGAAGGGAAATAAAAGAGAGGGAAAGGAGAAAGGGACTGGAGAAAGGTACTGTTCGCCCCAACATTTTCTTAAGCATAATTTCAAGACTATATTTAACTGAAAATTGAAAATGTCTTCCTTTGCCCGTCTAACCCCACCCCTACTCTCGTTTTTTTTCTATTGAATTGTGCATGTTGGAAAATGTGACACAGCATTTCGTCTAAGTTAACTTTTATATTAATCTGATATTCATGATATTTACTGTGTGAAATTAGATGACAAATTATGAATACACATAATTTATATAATGCGACATTTTGTTGAATTATTAATAATGTGTTGACGTCATCTGTTTTGATTTCTAAATAGGATAAACATATTGCAAATTATTGATTATCACTGGTGCTTAAATTTCTATGAAAGTCTGATTTTAATAAAAATTATAAAAATAGGAGATGTGTTATGATTGTCCATGAGACGGCCATATACCAAATGACGATCTCGAGGTCCTATTACGGACTATCTACCTAATCTATTGGCAAAATGGTGAACAAATAACAACAAATTACTAATTAAACGACAAATACTGGACTTTAGGCTGCTGGCTTGTGACACACATTTAATATGTTGCGGGGTTAAACCAGTTTGTGAGCGCTCACCCCTCACCCTAACCTCGGACAGTGGTATGCATAAACTACAATGAAAAGACACTATAATAATCGGTTGAAATTGATTTAACACTTGAGATCGATACCGAAAATCAAATACAAATGCAATTAATAGAGTACTCGCAGTTGCTGTCTGCTTGTTCAAAACCCAAAAGCAACCGATCTAAAAACCTTTACTACGGTGTCAATAAAAACACGTCCAATTGGATTAAGTGTTTCAATATCATTAAAAGAAAACATGGGTTGTGCAAATCCCAATATGAAAATATATAGACAGGAAGTAGAAAATGTTACAACAAATATAAACTGTTTAGTTCCGTATTAAGCTGTTAACAAGAACGTCAAGAAATTAATACCAATAAAACCATATTTAAAAATTTAATAATAATGCTATGCTGATATTCTTTACGGATAAGTTTATTAAGATGAATTTTAAGACCATGTGGATTTAGTTTTACTTTCCGAACTTTTTACCACGTTTCCGTAAAACGAAGGATGTGATATCCCGTGTTTCTTAAGATGATTGCAAGTAAATCAAAATTTTGATACCAAATCTTTATATTTATGAAAGAATTTAGTAAATGTTTAATCAATTTGTGATAACGAAATCCTTGAATGAATAATTTTTCAGTTATAAAGTTTTTTTTTAGTGTTTCTGATTTTGTCCAGATGTACAATTGGAACAGACCCTCCACTTCATTTCAAAGGAAATATCTTTTTCTAAATGAAACATGTCATATTAAAAAGACACAGTATAAACGTCGTTATAAAAGGCCGATTAGAATATTAAATCTAGAGGTCTCCTATGCCCAGTTTTAAAAAGGGAGGAATTCCAGTATGAATTTAAAATGAATCGTAGTGCTCGGAGTTATTAAAGCAAACAACTTATAGGGACTGGTCAATATTTATTTTATACCGGTGCAATCAAAAACTCCAGTTAAAAAAACTTAGATTTACCGTCAGAAATATCAAAAAATTACTCTCCTGCATTAGAAATTACGTCCTACCAAACAAATCTGGATAATGTGAGTATAACTGAATGCATTGATATTAATTTAATTTATTATTATTATTATTATTATTATTATTATTATTATTATTATAGCAGAAACTAGAAACTAGTATAAAACTCTGTGGAAGTTTGATTGTCCTTTTTCTAGATCTGTTTCACTTCCCCAGGAATGTCGCTACGTATATGTGGTACCTTTTTTTATTTTAGATTAGATTTTTTGGCATTTATTTCAGGAGCATACCATGAAACTGCTGTTAAACTTTCTTAGGTAAAGGTAAAGGAGTTGCTATCAACTAAAGTTTACATAAACCAGAGATATGTATCTATGAACACTATATGTGAACACAAATGAAATAAATTTCTTTTAATGTAAAAATTCCCACACAATTCATCAGCTGGAGATTGTTTCACAATCTTACGCGCACATAAGTTACATACATTTTGTTAGTATATACGCATGTCGAGTTCTTTGTGAAACGCTCGTATGAATTCTCATCATATGTTGCTTTGAATTTACAGTCGTTTCACGTTGTTCGATAAAATTCTTATTGCTTGTATCTATATTTCATTTTAAATGACACACACTATGTCATTTTTTTCAAACATGTCTCCAGTGTACATGACTGCAAGGTAGAAAACCTGAATTACAAATGTGTTTTCTAATAATTATATTGTTTCATTAAAGTTTTATAGAGATTTCAGCAAACCAAACATTTCAAACGTAATCAACATTTGTTGATGAATAATGTTATTTCTTATAATTTTAAGATTACTTCCAAAGCAGTTGAGACTTCCAACTGTTATAAATTACTTGCTTGTTGTCTCTATGAAATTCCCCACCGCAGGATTGGTCCCTTATGAGGAATTTGCACAAAACCCCGACTGGTCGTTTGAAAAGTGTGGATATTAATTGTGCTGATGCCTAAGGTAATGTTAGTGACATGACTCGAGTTAGAGGCGCTGCCCAGCTGACGAAGAAAAAGGCATGTTTCAATAAAAGTTATATAAAAATTTGCAGTAAATATTTCCAATGACAGACTATTAGACTAAGTTGCAGGGAAATGTAAAATACGAGAACTGACGAGTAAAGAGACGTTTGATGATCTTTAAATATTAATTTATCTTTGTTTTCTTCTCATTAGAACACCAGTAATGGAGGACTCTTATTCCTGTTAATAACAGCAAAAAATATTCATGATTTTCTGTGTTGATAAACTATCACATCGGTCAAAACCATCATAACGTGTCAAAATCGTTTTCATGAATATTTATTTTACTAAATTTGCGATTTACATCTGGTTCAACTTTTCCCGTTGGAACTCAAAGCAGATTGTCGGATTGTAGGGCAATGTACTCGTAATGCCAGACCACCACTTCGTATCATGTTTGGTCAATGCGGGGCAATAGTTGCGTGCAGAAGTCCGACGCACCACACTTTGACAATGTGCAATAGCATGTTTTTTGTGAATCTATCAAATCAATCTATGAAAATTATAATTGTATGTTCATAATCCAAGCGCTAGCCTATAATTTCAAGTGCTTACATTGCTCTCGGTTGCTAGTCAAAGTTATGAGAGAATTTTAATGCATACAACTCAAAAGTTGGGACATATTGCTTTACCACTATGCGTCTGTCCATCCCATTAACGCGAAAGTGAAAGAAGTCATAATTGTTTTTAATCAAACAATACCAGAATTAACGGAATATCAAATGACAGTATTTAATCCAATGAAATTATTTAAAATAAAGCCATTATGTAATAATTTTGTATATTTTTGCATACAGAGGCAAATCTATAGTTGTCCGCTTTACTCATCCTGCAGTTTTTATATTAGGAATTTTTCACTCTAATAGTTATTTTTCAAATGATTTCAAGTTGTGCACTCGATTCGATTTTGTATATTTGCTGTTTTGAGGAGAGTTAAACTTTTTATACGACCGCAAAATTTGCGGTCTTATTATGGTATGATGCTGTCGTCGGCGTCTGTAGACAGGTTGGTTTCCGCACGATAACTTTTGTTCTAGTTAACAAATTCTTTTAATATTTTTGGGACATTAATAATTGGTTCTAAATTAAGGTTGATATTGATTTTGGGGGATCTAGCCCCACTGGTTTTTGGGAGGAGGGGGCATAAAGGGTTTTTACTTATTTGAATGCAAGTTCTCTATTTTTTGTCCAATTCTGATGGGATTTTTTTCTTTGTATTCCCCATGAAAAAGTCAACATAATAAACCACTATCTTTTACTGTTTTTGAGCTATAGGGGGTAAAAAAATGGCCACGCCCTAATTTTTGAAACTTTTTATTTCTCATCGGATTTTGATGGGGTTTTTT
>JARWCS010000002.1:2851699-2866869 GCA_034783895.1 Geukensia demissa
TTCTGCATACCAAGCAATGTGTTGCCATGTGTAACAAATAAAGGATATTTTGTCGGTAGTGTATCACCTGTTCTATATAAAATAATTCTTGCACAGATTATTGATTTAAAGATTTAATCCAGTATTTGGAAAAATTCAGTGAATTTAAATAAAATATTTATACATACATAAACCCCACTGTTACATAAGCAACAAGACCTCTTGTTTTTGAAAGAGACAAAGATTCGGTCTTTAACTTGGTCCATTGTTGATTGAGGAAATACATGGTAGCAGAGTTGCAAACTGCACTTTACCAGAAAATATTATTTAAAAAAAATTCTCTTTTAAATTACTGTGGTGCATTCTACCAGAATTGTCACATTGAAAATTTTCTATAATCATTTGAAACAATGAAGAAAATTTCCATGATGAAAACAGCACTAAAAATGTAGATGCATGTATTACATAATTAAAAATAAACATGATCAGAATTAATTAGAAACAGACAGCTTCACATAAAACAGTTGTATGATGACATGTCATATAAATTATACTATATACAATAGCTGAAACCAGCAGCACTGACTCACACAGACAATAAATACAATTTGGTATGTCTAAAAATCAAACTTCACTGGGTAAATGGAGTTCATCAACCAACTACACAGGTATTGCCAGTAATACAGTGAAGATCTGTATATTATAGATCATACCACACATCTATGTATCTACAATATGGTCAATTTTTCATCATATAAAATCAACATGAAACATGGTTTCTACTTAACAGCTAGTTTTCGTATTACAATATTCAGAATTTCATCAAATACAAACTTTTAAATAGTTAGCTTTTAAAGTTCTTGCTTCAGATGGAAAATTACTGATCGCAAATACAATATTATAATGTTTTAAAAGCATGAGACAGTCATAAAGTTGCCTTTTTCATATAAAAATGGTAAATAAACAATCTGTTCATCTCATACCTTACAAGACTGCTATTGTTACAGTAAGAATATAATTTGTGGGAATTCAAATAAGTTAGCAAAAATGCAATTCATTATTATCTGGCCAACTTCTAGAAAAAAAGAAAAATAATGTAACCTTTTATTTTCATAAGACAAATTAAAATTAACTGGTAGATTTTCATCCCTGTCTGAACCCCGGATTTTTTATTTTTAATAAATTCCAATTTCTGGACTTTTTTCCTGACCTTCTATAACATTTGTTTACATGCACAGTAGACCCCACATAATCAGATATTGGTTATATGAATGTATTGGCAATTAGAATATTATTTCAAAACAACAAACCAAATCATGTATATTCAAGTAAAAATTCATTATCAAATATAATATTGGATAAGCAAATATATTGACTAATTGAAGGAGCAGTCTCGAAGAAAGTTCTGCCACTCGCAATAAAAAAAATTATTCTGTTTGTGTATTGACAGGAGGTTCAAAGTTCACTAAGTTCAGACTAAAATTTGTTCGGTTGTTTTGATTGAGGATTAATGCCACTTTCAACAATATTTCAGTCATATTACAGATGTCAGTTTTACTTGTGGAGGAAGCTGGAGAGAACCACCGACCTAGGGCAGTTTTTGTATGGTGCAAAGTCGTTGTATAGGTGGTAGGCTACAACAGACTCAGGTAAATTGAATGGAAGTCAAATGTAATGAAATAAAAACTTTTTGGGTAAATTTACTGTTTTGTTTTTAGTTTTTTTAAGTTGAGTTGAACAAAAAGAAGATAGTTTGAAAGATCAATTTTAGTGTATCGTTTACTTATGGGCAGGTCTTAAAATGTTTTGTCAAAGTTTTTGCAAATCTCTTTATTTTCAGTCAGGTCATATGATGTTCGGTTACATGTACATGTAATTTTGCCTTATTAAGGTCTAACATTTGAGTGGAATAGGCAATAAGTCAGATATGGTCTACAAAGTCTTTCATGGCAAAAGTGAACAGCTGGAAAAGTCATTCAAGCAATGAGGTAGAAGAGTAAAATTAAGTAATCTGACAACCCAAATATTAATTAGTTCTTTTCCTTGATGTAGGCCTGCAAAACATTTTTAACCCTGTTACCTGTTCCTGCATTTTTCTTGATAGTGCCCTGATTTTCAAGGTACATGTTACCGGTAATGTCTGGCTATAGATGACAGTATTTGCAGGAATGTTTTACCGTTATTTTTACTCAAGATCAATTGATTCTCTTCTGCCTCTGAATATACTATGTTAAACAGGCCTAGACTTTAGGGAGGATTGGAATCCATTAAAACATATTAACCCCACCACATGTATCACAAGTCTGTTCCAAGTCTGCAATCAAGGTCATAGGTTGTTGTTTTTGATACTGTTTTTTTTGTATTTCTTTGAATAACATTGAAGCAAGGTTTGCTTAATATTACATTTACACATTTAATTCATTTGGGACATGCAGGAGTTTGTCAACAAGGATTGGGATTCAAGCCTTGTCAGAACCTCTAGATTTAACAATTTCAACCATGGCATATGGTTGCCTTGATGTTTAGCCCAAATCTTTTTTTATACAATAATACCTAGACTGTTGTTAGACAGCAACCATTTGATTTTCAGGGCATTTGAAGAAATCAATTTTGATCTCCAGTAAAGGTTTTCGAGGGAAATGCATACTTTACTCCGACTTCAGGTTAATAGTAGTATAATCCCTTGGCTCACCACTGTCAATGTGTCCACAATATTATGACCATTTCCTTTGGAGTTGTTTTAGGCATAAACAAAACAAGTTGGTATGCATAAAATTTTATTGAATAATAAATAAAATCAATTTTTGGGGAGGTTGGATGAAAATTTACTTTTTTAACTGTTACTGACCTAATAAGGACAAACATGTTTGTGATGGCTGCATCTAACATTTAACCACATTTCGATTGGTTAATCTGAATACAGTACCATATACATTTTTAAGCATTTTCAGTAGTAGTCTTGTAAACTTCAAATTTCACATCTATGTGAAATATTGATATTTAACAGTAAAGGCAAATATATATATATATATATTATATATTAATTAGTACATCCTTAAAAAAAGGAATATTTACAAATAAATGTAAGACCTAAATGTTTTGAAAGCTCCTGATAATTCAGTGTGTCATTTTAATTATTAATTCAAATAAAAATTATCAAATTTATTACTACATGTTATTTGAGATTCACATTTCTGAGATTCTCTGAAATTATCAGACTTTTTCATTTACAACTTTCATTTCTTATTTATTATGAATTGATACATTGTATGTGAACAGACATTCCTCATATTTTTCCTTACATACAGACATTCAGAAGAGTCCATTTGGCTACAGTGCTAAATACGGAGTTGTTCTATAATGCATTTCTGATTATGAAGAAAGGAATGTAATCTGTAGAATACAGTATCCATATAAACTTTCAATAAAACTATATTAAAAAATTAACAAATATTAGGGGCATTTTTATTTCAATGAAAATCTGAATAGTTAGAAATTTTAAAAGCATGTGTAATTAGTGTTTAAATTTCATGACAAATAATAAAACAGATTAAATTTATAACTTTCAACCTGCAGCACACTTCTATTTTAGGAACTAAACAATAAAGGGCCACTGTTTATGTGACTAGCAATCTAACAATCTAGTGCCATGGAAGCATGTTACCAAAATCTGTCTTGTTCCCAGCAATTGGATACAAGAAGTTGGTTATTTTGCAATAATGACCACTATGTTTTATTGTAGTTGGTCTAAACCATATGGGTACTGCAATGGGTATTCCAAGAAGTCCACAAACTGATTAAATCACACTGTGAAACAATTCCAATAGAATACTAATTCTCCCAGTTGGCATATATCTTGACTAAAACTAAAATGTCATGTCGGAACAAGCAGATTAAGAGAACAGATTTTATTTGTGGTTTCCTTTCAAATTGATCTTCTGCAAAATACATTTGTTCTGTGTGGCAAATAGGCACTGAATAATTTATTTTAAAATGTAAAAAAAAAATTTTGTGGTAAAATAACACAACTTGTCAAGTGTTTTATTTTTTGCGTAGATGTGATTTTTAATAAAAGCCTAAATAATGTTATCTTAATATTTAACATGACAGTTTTGTATTATAAAAATATTTCAAAAATGTATATGAATTGAAAAAGAAAGTTTGAAATTATCAAAAAAGCCTACCATAAGACAAAAAGAAAGTAATTACGCTGTACAAAATTCTGATCACTGCTAATATCAATCAAAAGAGGTAGAAAAATCAAACATTGATTATAATGGACAGATATTGTCATTCACATCAGACTCACTCATTACATGGTAGAGGGTGATTGGGACATCTTGAGCAATCTTTATTGATAGGTTTGAGAACCTGGTTATGTCAAAAGTAAAGGGACTATTAGTTTCAGAATATATGCAGTTTTGATTGTAGTATATGAAAATCTTCCAGCAACCACTCTTCATATTAAAAGTATAGCATTACTTTAATAGTATTAAATTCTATAAAATATGATTACTTTTCAATTTTTTTGTCTAGATATTTAAGACTGAATGACAGATTGCTTGTTGCTTCAGATCAACCCAAAATTTTATGTAGCATTTCAGAATACATCAAATATGATACTTACAAAACTTCCATCCTAGTACTTTCCTTATTGCAGATATAATGCAAGCTTTGTGGTAATAGGACTCCAGCTGCTTTAATGAACTATTGATAAATCTGAATGACACTGGTGCCGGAATGTAATACAATGTATTGTTCTTCAGTAGGTGCAAAGTCTTTTTCACCTACATTGTTTAAATTTTATCACTACTGTAATCACTATAATTTTTTCCACACTTTTCAAATATCTGAGATTTTTATAAACCTGTAAACATAGTTTGGGCATATATAGGAATCACCCAGTCTGTCTGTCTGTCCATCCGTCTGTCCACATATGTTGTAAGTGCATTTCCTAAATTGATCAATGGATCTCAATGAAACTTGACATGAACATAAGGCACGCTGGGTAGATATGCATTAAGGAAGGAAATTCATCTGGGCTCAATCCAATGTCAGATAACCCATGGTGGAGAGGGGGTATCCTTTGAGAGTTTTGCTCAAAGTGAGTCTTGTTAAAATTTTCTAATTTTTGGAGACTCGTAAAAATTGCTAAAAAGATCAATGTTTAGAGGTCATGAAAGTCCTTAAGCTAATGTTAAATACAATTTTTTATTAAAATATAAAATTTCCATCCTTTTTGCTGTAATAAATAAAAACAAGCAATGAATGTATTTCTGGATTTCAACTGATCTTATTCTGAAAAATTTTATTTTACTTCAACTTTTAACTTCTGGTAAACACTAAGTGAAGACAGAAGAATTTCATTTAAAAAAAACTTTGAATTTAAGCATGAAAACTGTTTTCTCTCACAATTTGGAAGCAAATGAACTCATCACAGACTTGCAAATCCTGCATATTGACTTGAACTCGTTGCCAGCACATACAATACTTGCATTTAGTCTGCAACCTGATGAAACTTTTTCAAAATTTTCGACACTTTTGCAACATCCAAGAAAAGCTGGTAATTTTTTGTGTTGAAAAATTAAAGTGATAACAGTAAGTAAACTTTCACATATAGAAAAACAATTGTATTACTGCCTAACACCAGTTTCATCCATCAGATATTAAATCATTCACCTTACATTATAACCTGTAAATGGAGTTCTAATTCTCCAAATTATTGAATATTTCTTCAATATTATTTAGAATCTTTGTCAATTTCCTAGAATAGAACTATTAACAGTACCTTTAAGTCATGTCTAAATTGAAAGACAACACTGAAAAAAAGGAAAATATGCAGAAAATATTAGATGATTCTTAACTTAATTGTAACATTTGAGTGAAATACATAATGTAGTTATTTTACAAAAATGTGATCATATGACATTTATATGAGAATACATTCAATTATAAATACTTCCAGAACATGTTCATTCATTCTATAAAAATTTCACTTTCATACATATAATATACATAGAATAACTGAGGAAAAAATTAAAATCTAACAAATATAACAAAAATATTACTGTGAGCACATCCGATATTTACTTTGCAATAAAACAATTTATTGGACAAAATACTGGCAAGTTTTCTATCTACGAAATTTCCTTACAGGAAGACAACATAAAACTGAACACCAGGTACATTAAATCTTGACTAGCAAGCTGCCATCGATCCCCCAAAATAACTGGTCCAATGGAGAGAAACTAAACCTCCCACATTATCTAAACCCCTACATTGTTTGTAACATTTGAGGTGCTACTGTAAATCACAATGAAAATGTGAACCAGTCAATGGCGAAAAGTAATTTTTTAAGCCTGGGAAATAAATGTTACTTTTTCAGTGTTTTCATAGCAGCAACAGATTTAATTCAGGGTAAAATTTTGATAATTTCGAGTTCTAGGATAAAAAGCACTTCTGTCGTAAATTATGCACAGTAAGTTTTTTTTTTAAGTTTCTACACTTATGATTAATCTTAGATTGATGAATTTTTGTGAAAACCATTGCTGGATATAAAGACTGATTCATGTTCATCTGTTATATTTCTATATATCTTTAGTTTAACATCATACACATTTTTTTAAAATATTTTAACTGAACATGAATGAGGTCGTCAGATTTTTTGTTTTGAAATTTAAATTAGCACTAAATTTAGCAAATTTTGGAAATTGTAGAATTTAAGACATGACAACAAAATATAGTAAAACACACATATAGCCAAAAAATCAGTCAATATATATTGAAAAAGCGATTCTAACATATTTATGCCACATACTGTTTCACTTAGAACTGTTAAAAAATGCCAGAATTTTGGAAAAGTGGTCTGTCCATTGAGGTCTTAATTTTATCATTTACTTTCATCAGCCATTATCCTACAAGTCATGAAGCAAATTAATTATACATTTAAAGAACCTAGAGAACCAACAGTTTTTGGGGGTTTAACTTTGCAAATTGTGAAACATGAAGAAATAACACAGAATAAATGTACATGTTATAAATACCTTGTAGTATAGAAAGTCTTACAATTTTGTAACTATGCAACAAGTTTACAAAGTTCCTGGATTAGTTTTAAATTACTATTTAAAGTTGACTTGCAACTGCATTTAGATGCAAGCAATTCCAAAAGGTAATTCAGAATTTACCAGCATATCAGTTTTACTATTATTTTAAGAAAAAAACAGTCATCTTGAGAAAAATTTTGAGTTGTTGGGATTATAGATTTCAAACAGAATAGGAGGTGGGGTGGGAGGTTGGATCAGAAGTCATCTTCTCTGCAAAGTGTCCTAAGTTAGTATATATTAACATGGAACATCTTTTAATATGAAAAATGAACCATAAAGGAATACCAGCTTCACCTGGACAACTATTTGATGGTACTGTTCTTTGCAAGGTGATTCCATAATGGGCATACTATCATTCTGGGTACTGTTCATTTCTAGAGACCACTATGTAATCTAGAGCACTATTAACTTTCAGCTCATCTCCTCCAAGGGCTAAATTCCATCTACATGGGAAAAAGTGATGGCTTTTGTCTCTCTTTGGATTTAACACAAAAGATTAGATCAAGATCTTGTAACAACAAAAATAAAGTAAGGAACTAGCAGGTTGTCGATTATACTAGGGAATTTATAAAATCTTTCCTCAGGGATGGCTGTCAAAGCCTGGAGTTTCTACCCCTGACTTGTAAGACAGTTTATCCTCTGTGTATCTCCCTGGACATAATCCTGAGCTTTGATAAATAATATCACTGAGTGTCTATTATACCAGGTCATTCCCACTGTCAGTGTCCCTCGGAATTCTAAAAATAGAGAGACATATATTTTAATTCGAAAAATAACACAAAATAATGTAATCTGGTATCTAATTGGAGTGAAACAAATTTGACATATGAGAGTCAAAAAACTATTACCTCTTTCAGAAATTCCAACAAGAGGAAGAGTTCCCTTCTTCATTCTAAAACAGAAAATTAATTCTGATAGAAAGACAACATCTATATTAGAAAATTACTAAGCATTGATACTATAACAATATATATTTAAAGAACAGGTATGCAATATGCATTACAAGAGAGAGCTTAATATGCATATTAATTTCTTACAATTCTAAAATGCTGTGCTTGTTGCTGTAGTGGCTGCTAGCACAGGCAGGATATTAAAAGAGAGTCAACCAACAATTCAAGCATTCAGGTTTGATTGGATTTGAACAAAAAGACTGTACAGAGAATTAAAGATTTAATAAAATATTTTAAGCTATAGAAGCCATACTGGGTTGCATGCTGCTTTTCCAGACCAAATCTTAAATGCTTAGTAATAGCAACTTTAGGTCATTTCACTTAAAATTTGGATGCAATCTGCCAAACCATTTTTGACCAAAAGATTTTTTATCTAAATTACCATAGAATGTAATTGTCGAAATAATTCAGCTGTGGCAGCCACCTGTGTTTGCCAGGCTGAGATGCTGTAAACAATTTTAAAAGAAAACAACTACAGACTGTAAGACCTGCATCATTGTTAAAGATAAGAAGACTCTTCAGTAATTTTTTTTTCTTTTTATCCTAAGTTAAATGACTGACAAAATAGTTTAAGATAGGACTCCTTAGTGAATTTCTATGTTAAGGTCAGCTGTGCAGGAATGCAGACAAAAGGTCGAAGGTCATTAAGGCCCATTTTTTCCCAAGAATTTGGATGAAAAATGAAAAGTGGCTAATATCTATTATTTTATATTTTTTGTATTGAATAATGTCTATGAAAAGAAAATCCAACAGAATTTTTAGTTGTAGTTCTACAACGGACACGTGGCACACAGAAGTTGCTTAAAATAATAAATTACTAAGAAATTACCTAATTTGATACATTTTTTGATACAATTTTGTCGATTTTAATATAGATCGTACAAAAACATCACAACCAAACTTTGCACAATTAAAGATCTATCGAGTACAAATGTTTGGTTAAAATATCTTTGTGATATTTTGGTGCGATCATACCTATTTTGAACAAACATATCTAAAAATCAGTTTTTTTACATAAAATGTTACATTCTTGTTAAATCAGTCAAATATACCCTTTTGTTTTGTCAAATGACGAAAATTATATAAGAAAAAGTAATGAATTATTAAACAGCATTTTTACAACAACTTATTATTGTGTCACAAAATCTAAAATTGGGGCTTAACGTACCTACTCCTTTTAAAAATGTAATTAGCTCAGTGGTTTCATAGAAAAGTTTAAATGCATTTGCCAAATGGTGGCATGCTAAACTTGAGTAACATATGACTTACCTTTGCATGAATGCTAAAAAATTTTGAGAAAACACCCCAGGACCATTCCAAAAAGCTTGGTACTCACTGGTCACAAGGTTTAATAAGATTTCAATTTTACCTTACACAGGTCATCTTCCTATGCAGTTGGAAATGCTTAGAAGAATTCTAAAAGAGGTTTACCCCAAGAACCAATCCATGAAAGTTTGTCATTAACTTTGCATTGAAGTGGTTTATGATTGAATGATTAAATGTTACTTAATGATAAGCATCAAATATTCCATGTTTATTCAAGATGAAAGCATACTAATGTCATATAACGAATGGATTCTGCCTTGTATTAGAAAGACATCAGAGGCTGATTTTTTAAACGTGTTCACAAAGCAACAGTATAGAGGTAGACACTGCATCATAGAGTCCACATGATGATACGTCGCTTGTTCCATATCCTTTCTTCTTTATGCTTTTCATGTCAGCAAATCAGTCGTTGTTCTCACTTCTAGATTTCATATTTTTGGCAGAGAAGCAGTATAAAAATTTATTTTAATGTTTATGGTTGATCTGGTCTGGGATCAAACCCAAGACCTTCAGCACTTGAAATACAAAATACTACAAAGACAGTTTAAATGGTTTCAAGGGAAACTTGATGTTAACGTGAATATACTATAGTAAGGACAGCTAAATCTCACCTGATGGTTCAAGGGCAGTAACTCTACAAGAAGTCAGCTGAAGATTTCAGGCATGCTAACTTCTAAAAGCATACCTTTCCCATAGCAATGCTAAAACAATGACCTTCAGGTCAAAAGTCATTTAAAACATGTATGCTATATTGATGCAACCTCACAACATATTTCATTTCAGGTAACTTGCAAACTCTAATCACAGAATCTACAGGTTTTCTTTCTCTTTACTTTATTGTGTAGTTTCTGTTTATAAACTATGCAAGGTAAGATTTTTTTTAGAACTGACAGCTCAGATGACACATTTTCTTTAAAAAATTATGATACATTTAAATAGCTAAATTTTATATATTTTGGCAAAGTATTAAATAAATGAAGATCTATCTTAATAGCCACTGTCGTAAGCATTTAGGGAAATGAAACAGATTTTGTTTGAGAAAAAGATCGTAAAATAATGGACAAATGCTAAAAACAATTCAAATGATAGCTTTACTAATTTAAATCAAAAAACCTTTTTTAAAATTTTGTGTAAATTACTGATTTTTTGCAGTACTGATTTTTATTCATAACTGGCTCATACCCTCCTCCTAGCTACCTCCTTGTTTTTATAATAAAGGAACAGGAGATGTGGTATGATTTGCCATTAGGCAGTAACCAAACTAAGGTGCTTCGCAAGCTCAGCATATGATGCAGCACGTTGACATGGAACAGTTGCAAAAAGGAACATTTGGGTAAGTGTAGAAAAAGTATTCTGCTGGAAAAAGTAATGTAGAGGATACAGTAATGTGCTTGACAGAGTTATGCACTTGACACAGTGATATGGCCAAATCAGTGATCATATTGACCCCCTTTTATCTCCCTAGTTGAGTAAATTTGTTGCACTTTTCATGTGGAATAATTTTGAAAAAAATTAAATTGAATAAAAATGAAGTTTTCCAAATTGAATATTTTGCCCATTTTTACTTTGTTTATCTCAGGAACTGTTAGTAACAATGAAAATATTTTGCTATATATCAAAAGCCTCACTGAGAGTATTGTTCAACTGAAAGACTCCTCACTGATCCTTTCCATGAAGGAATGTGGTACAACATTTTTCTAGAGGACTACTGGCTCAGTAGTTTCACATTAGAAGACCCTAAAGTGAATTTCCCTTACAATCCCTTTTTACAATAAGTTTAGCTGTGACAGCCAACTTCATGGCAGGCAGAGATGCAGAACATAATTTTGGAAGAACATTCCAACAAAGCTGTAACAGACAAGACAACATTTTAAATATACCACCCCTTTTTCCATTGTTAGTAACAGTAGCCATTTTTGTTGCAGTAAGAAAGGACAGAATGCTGGACATAACTTTGGTAGGGGCCACCAAAGGACCATTCCACCCAAGTTTGGTTGCAATTGGGTAAGTAGTTTCAGACAAGAGGATTTTCAAGTGAATTTCATATAGGGTCCTATGTTAAAATAAGTTCAGCTGTGGCAGCCACCTTGGTTGGTGGGCCGATTGCCAGACAAAATTTTGGTAGAAGACCATGAAAGGACCATCCACTAAAGTTTGAGTAGTTTCAGATAAGATTTTCAAAGTTATCCTGCGGAAATGTCTACATACTGACGACAACAATGCCGCAGCCATAAAATAATACAATTGCATCTTTCTGTTGTTGTATAAAAAGTAAAAATTACAGACATCCATGGGTTAACCTAAGGTCTTCAACAATGAACAAAGATTAACACCAAAAGGAAAAGCAAAGATTTTACTTTACACTTCTTTTAACTCAATCACTACCCCTGAATATTACCCCAAAAAACCTGACAAAGAAAGGACCATACTATTGTGTGACAATCAAAATTTGTATAAAAAGAAAGTCTGAATTTGATCTACAAATTTGTTCATGCTATGGTTAAAAGCAGTACTGACATTACTTCTAACTCAAAAACCAAGTTTAAGGCAATAATTACTGTAAACAAGCAAAACAATACAGGTTATCTAGTTATTGGCTATACTGAAGCCTTCAAGTAGACTATATAGTTGCACAAAGTTCAAGGGTGAAGCCAACAAGAGCAACACAGGTCAAATAAAACAGCTGTTAGTCTAATATCTGCCAAGTTACTGTTTTATCATACCTCTATTTGCAAAATGCAATCATATTAAGATTTCTTAGAATCAACTCGAAAGCCCATACACATGTGCATTTAGTCCTATCAACAAGTCAGAGAGCTGTGATCTGTATGCAGAATGAGTTAAAATATATATATATAATACTTAATATGACTAACCCTTTGTCGTCTAAACAGTCTTTCAAGTAAGCCACCTCTGTTTTCTGGAGGGGGAGGGTCTACTAAATCTGGTGATGGACCACCTTCTGGACCAAATACATTTAATTCTTTAAAACATTCTGTTTCTATCATCTAAAACAAAACAAGAACATTTGTTTTGCATCAAGTATTTTATTTCTTAATACACATAGAAAACATACAAAATAAACTATTCTTTTAGTCATGATACAGCCCATGTAACCATATCTTTTGATACTGTTAGCTATCAACAGTACTGTAAGTAAGCTTTCTTAGACATAACTAAGTGCATGCAACATATGGAAAAATACAATTAACTGTCATTTTTAATTGTTTGTGTTTGACATCAGAATGT
Organism: Geukensia demissa; assembly: GCA_034783895.1. Classification (NCBI taxonomy): domain Eukaryota; kingdom Metazoa; phylum Mollusca; class Bivalvia; order Mytilida; family Mytilidae; genus Geukensia; species Geukensia demissa. The sequence goes on from JARWCS010000002.1 coordinate 2,864,307, forward strand.
TGAAGACCTATCAGCATGAGCACAAAAAACAACAAAAACTTTGGCTTTTACTTCCTTCCCAAAAGCAAATTATTTTGTTTTAAAGGTAATGACAGGTGGCATTGAAATAGGCTCAGTTGTCATAAGGTTGTGGGTTAGACCCCTTGCTGGGTCGAACCAAGGTCATTATAATTGGTATTTGCTGCTTTTCAGCTAAGCATGTAGAATATAGGAGTAAGAGCAAAGACTGGTCTGCCCAGAGTCAGAATAATGTGTCTGGTTAAAGGGGCATGTCTTTCTGAGCACTGCATTTTTTGGGGATAAGTTGAGTTAAAGCTTGAATTTTTATTTAGAAAACATACCTCTTGTTGCCAGGCATATGATATACTGCCTGTGTTAAATTTTGAGTAGAATTTATCATCAGTGGGGTCCAAATTAACACCTTTCACTGTTGAAAATTGTTCTATATCTAATACATCTTTACAATATACTGCCCGTCTCTGCAACAGAAAAACATGTCATGTCAATTTTACTATTTTGACATAAAACTAAAGGATCCTAGGATCCTGAATTCCCCACCTGATAGTACATTGTTTATATTAATGTAACAGAGAGTAGTTTTAGTATATATTGGATACTGGAATGGGGTAAAATGAAAATAGCATTTAAATGACAGGTAGATAGCTGCAGCAGCAAGTAGCAAAACTTGATCAGCTTCTCATTCGGAACATTCACATCATGATTACTGTCAGCACAGCTCACACTGGAAATCACCATTTTACAATTTTGAAGATTTTGTAATGGGGTGTTGGTGGCATACTTTCTACTGAATACGTATCTAGGTGTGTCGTAATTTATAGTGCAAAATATTTTCTTCTTCCTTCACAGATTCTTTTACTATTGGTGAAAAAGTGATTTGAATGGGAAAATTTCTATAGTATTTTTTAGGGGCTTAAAAAATCAAATTTCTTTATCAATGATTGAATCACTTTTAATATGTCGTAAAACTGTGAATTATATTTAATTAAAAATAAAACAAACAAAAATTTGAACTTGTGATATGAAAGGGGCTGTTCATAGCTAATTTAAGAAAACCTGCCAAATTGAATTATCTCCCTTCTACATGCAAAATCCCATAGGCAATACATCTTGGCCAGATTTGAAGAAACTATTGAATTAATTGGAAAAACTATAAATATTTTATCAATGACTAAGCAAGACTGATATTTTCATTATTAAAGTATGGGTCAATGTTTTAAAATGTGATAAATTTGAAAAAGCCGAGTTCTGAAGTGAGCTGGGCCGACAGTAGTTTCAATCAATTAAGTGGTTCTCAAAAAGTTAATTGTATGTATTTTCTATAGGGTCCTATTTCAACAACACATCTTACACTGATAAATTCTTTAAATGATTTAAGTTTAAACAAAATAACTTTAAGTAAGCCTGGAAAATATTCACATGCAGTTAAAAGTATAATTTTAAACCGACAGCAATACAAGATTCTATCTTCCCCAAGATTGATTATACCATCTTAGTATAAAAGATTTTTTGGAATCACACTCTTAAACTGTATGTAACTATAGCTTACATCAGGAACAAATGGAGGTTCCTCCATACCAGCTTCTAACCGTTTAAAATTGATTGTTTTAAAAAATGGGTGGGCTTTCACAGCTTTGGCACCAGACTCGGAACAACCTAATCTATTTGCTGGATCCTTCTGTAAAAGCTGAAAGAAATATCCACTATAACTTAACAATTCTGTTGCTGCCTTAAAGAATGGTTTTACATAATAAAGATAAATAATTGCCATATTTAATAATCATTCAACATTACTATTCAACATTACTATGTACAACAAAGCATACTGTGAGCAAAACTCACAATAGACCTACTCAACCATGGATAATCTGCCTTTTGAATGAGCAGATATGAATGTCTGTAATATGTGCAAATTTACAAATTGTGTCCAATGATCATGTAGATTTTCATTGAAATCCTTTGAATGGTTTTAGGTGGAGATGAGCTTACAAGGTACTTGTATGTGGACAGAGTGATTTCTATATACCCTCCCTTGAACTTTGTTTGCGGGGCATTACTATACAACAACCTTTGCTGATGTCCCATTTTTTGAAAAATATTTGGATACACTAAGCCCCTCTATCCTCCGATATAATCTATTACCACTTTTGCTTCTGTTATCTCTAATAAATAATATGAATAATTCTCAGCTATATTTATGCATATAATACTATTCAACATGAATAATCAAATAAAACAGCTTGAAAAATAGATATATCAGTAATCAGTGTCTGCAAATTGCTGTATCATTTGCCAATGTCCTTTGTATGCTCCCAAACCTTTCCCATTCCTATCCAGACTACTGATCCTGAATTACCTGAACAATGCCACATGTTTTAAATTTAATTCTGTCAATTATTCAAACCACAGTTAATCATGGATGATGTATAAAATTAAATAAAAATGAAATGTACCGTATTTGGCTGTAGATAATACGCATTTATACATAATACGCAGGGCCTTTTTAGCCCCCAAAACCTAGGAAAAAGTCTAGTTCGTATATATT
>JARWCS010000002.1:2873579-2885540 GCA_034783895.1 Geukensia demissa
GAAAGAATATGGAGACACCCCAGAATCCTACATGCGTTTAAATCAGATACATGTATTAAAAAGCAAAATTTGTTGAGCTTTTCTGGATTTACCTTCATCAGACACGCTAGGGGTCAAAAATAGGAGGATCAGTCAAACTTTATGAATTTCTAATTACATTCAGGAACTAAATGAAATATACAACCCATGCCAGTAAACCAATATAAAGATAACAATCACTCAATTTTACAAATTACAATATTGGAAAGATGTAAACTATATCTTTGCAACATACATTCCACTACCGCAAAAGATGGTAATTGATTCCTTCTAAATAATAATTGATTCCTTCTAAATAATTCCCGACATGTTTGTCCTGCATATTGTATAAGACAACAAGGATCTGTTTAAGTGAGTAAATATTTTGTTTTGCATGTAACATCATAATCACAGGATAATGAAAATGTCAGCCCATTTAGGGTAGATTGAACTTTGTTACTATTAATTAAACAAGAACATGTTATTCATATTTTTGCATACGGGCGGTAATGTTTGTGTATACCCACGCCCTTTATCAAAAATAAGGTCTGATAATCATGGCTTTTGGGCAGATGAGCTAGAAATCTTCTCCACTGAAACCACTTGGCCAAATAGGACCAAAGATGAAAGGAAGCAATCTGAAAGGTTATTAACATTTTTTTAAAATACACAATTCCTTTACAAATCAAACTACAAACATGACTACCATGGATATTCTTATTACTGGTACTGGTTTATATTATAATAATTCAAATATTGTAAAAAAGGCTGCAATTCTATTGGGCAGATTCATGACAACGGAAAAGTTTACACATCAATAAACCAATGTTGATGACACCATTAGACTAAATTAATAGGCCTTCAAAATAGTTCCTCTCTTGTAGTTCAATTTTTGCTTAATTTCAATTATTTGACTATTTATCAGAAAAATAAAATTCCAACTGTGATGTCACTCAAAGAGACCGGTTTGTTTTATGTTTTTTTCATGTTCATGATATATACATCAAACTTCAGCAACTCGACCATCCAAGATACCAGTATACCAGTTGAATGGTTCCAGTAAAAGGAATATTTCAAAATATTTTTAAATGTGAACTAAAAGAAGAAGAAATTTGGAAGACCAATGGAATATGATCTATTGTGACTGAGTGACCAAAGATTTACATACTTGAAATTAAAACCAGTAATAAAATTTTGTGTAATTCCTATGTACCTTTGCATCCCTTTAGATGTAAATGCAAACTAAACAGTCATTATTTTGTTCATCTGGAATTTAAATAAAGCAAGAAAATTCAGTTTTAAATCTTATATTATCATATAATAACATTATTGGAAGACTTTTTAAGTCCTATCATTACTAATAATCTCTACAACAATTTTTCATATGTAAGTTAGAGTTATCTCCCTTAGAACATTGACTAGATAATTTTTGTATTGGCAATAAACAATCTATATACAGTTGTAAAACACTGAATACATCATTAGGTAAGCATAAAATGGTCTATAATAACACATAAACTACAGATTTAGATGAACAGCCAGAAAATGTATTCACAATTAATGTCAAGTTTATTCAGTGTTGGATATCACTATAAAGTTTGCCCAAATCAATGCGAGAAACAGCAAAGGGAGGTATTTGGAACATAATTGACCATCCTAACATAGTTACACAGGAAAAGATCAGGCAACTTCAGAAAATACTATCAATTTATATTATATCTTTTGATGATTAAAACAGGTTTACTGATAATTTTTCTAATAAGAAACATTATATTTTATGGAACTTAAGGAGGAAATCACAATTTCTGCTTAATTGTTAAAAATAAAAACAACTGACCACTATTTTATTATGGTCCAGATACCTTAAGTGATATTTCAAATCACTTTAACAAGTGATTAACTAATTACAGTTATTGCCTTTCTAAATCACATATACATCTTTCATTAAACCAAAAAACCACTTTATTCATTGGTAATGCACTAAACCTGCCTTAAACATTTAAAATTTGAAGAGTTTAATAGCTAAAAAAGAATCAAGAAGCTTATTATCACATATGTCTTGATTACCTGAATATGTACCTTATTTTTGAAGCACAAAAAAGTTTAAAATTCCACTTGTTTAAGTGATTTTCTGTATAACATTGTTTTGAAGTATGGAGGGAAAAGTCATAAAATTAAACTTTTTGTGACATTTTGGGAAAACTGTGCACTTCACAGTAACAATAGTTGAGTTAATTGAAATAGTATTAAACACAGTGGTAAATTCAGGGACACTTTAAACTTGAAAAACATTTATGTAATATCACTGACCATTTAACTACAACTTGTACAAAATAATATTTTATCAATTTTATATCAAGGCTGCTAATTAAACTGAAATCTGACATTTCAAAATCTGGGGTTATATACAGGTGGTAATACTGATAACAAATAGAAGCATTTATCTATGTAAAAAGTTGCTGGGTTTGCTCTTACTACTGGTACTGGAAGAAACCACACTCCAGAAAATCACTCCATTATCCAGAAGTTTTGTTTCTTAGTTACAGCAAACTGAATATGCAAAATCATGTTGTGATTAAGGCATCCACCAGTCAGAAATTAAACATGAACTTATTTAATACAAAAGCAAATGCTTATAAAATGCAGGAGAGGTAGATGATTTTAAAAAAATTAAGCAATTTTTTTACAGACCACAGTTTTAGTATATTGACATTAATTTTATTATATTAATATTTTAACACACAAAGGGCTTTTCCAGTTTTCCATTTAAACATACACTTCACCATGGGACAGACACTTTTGAATTGACTCTATGGTTGGGATTTGTGAATATTATGTGAAATCTATTTCTTATACTGAAACTTGGAGTTCTACAAACTCCTCTATCATGATTATGAGTGATTACTCTATTCCAAAGTGTCATCCCTAGATATTATGCATGTGTAAATGGAACAGCCCTTAACAAATATATTTGGCACTGTTTACAAGATTTTTAACTTTTTTTACCTGAACAATACAGCATACGAATAATTTTAATCATTATGTATTAAACACAGTAAAGGTGACCCTACATTCTCAAACCAAGATCTGGAGACACTCCATTTTACTTTCTGTTCTGATGACATTTTATGTCAGTTAATGAAATCTTCGCTTCCAAGATGGAAGGGTTAGTCATATGAAAAATCCTGAGGATCCCGGAATGATCATTAGAACAGAAAGTAGAATAGAATGCTTTCAGCTTGTTTTGAGAACATAGTAAACAAGTTTACCTAGATCCGATTATAATCAGATTGCCTTACAAATTACAGCCATCTTACTAGTATTCTAAAAACACCTGTCACCTCCCCTTTTTGTTTTTTTTCTGCATTTTTTCAAAACACCCAGGTAACACAGTTCCCCTTCATTTAATAAGTATTAACAAAATAAAAACTATCAAATTTTGAACTGTTACTGATCAATATTCTGAGTAAGAATGCATAAGGTGCAGATCTGCTGGGATCCCCTAGATGGAAAAGAAAACACCGATTATTTCCTTAAATGTAGACATGTTGAGGTGAAAATGCCAAAAACTCATCACATCTCTTCACTTGGCTATAATTTTAACTCTTTACTCCCCTCTTACCCCGAAATGCCGAAATCCTAGACCCTTATCTGACCATTAAAATTGGCTATTATAAGAAATATATAAATAGAAGATAGTATTTGAATTACAGATTGACTGTTGATCACCAATACTGTACTAATGAGGTGATTTCTGATTATTTATCAGGATGTAAACCCCAACTGACTCAAGATAACTTAAAACAACCTACAAGAGAAACAAAAACAAATTAGCACCAAAATATCTAGCACATTGACTCCTCGCCTCCATTAATGGCCATTAGTTTGAGGTCACGATTCTCTAAATCTAATGTTAGCTGTTCCACTTCTGCCTCAAGCATTCGATTTTTGTTGTACATTTGTAAATAGTTCAACTGTAACTGTTTTTGATATCGTATCACTTTGTTCTTTTCATCTTTCCATTGTTCTCGTTCTTTTTCAAATAATTCTGTTTTTGTTTGTAATGCCTCACGTAATTCCTTTAATTCTTGCCGTAGTAAATTCATATCTGAATGATTATCATTAGACTGAGGGGAGACTATTCTTGCAGAATCAGGTGACGATACACTATTTCTTAATTCTGTCTGAATTTCTTTATCACACGAACAGAAACTAGAATCCATTAATTCCATATCACTGTCACCAGAAACTCTGCGTAAATTAGCTTTCAGAGATTTTACTTCCTCTGTTTTAGAAACAACTTCCTTAAAAGTTTTGGAGAGTTCATGTTCTCTGTCAGCAATTTCACATTCCTTTTCCTGTAATTTGAACTGTAACAATTGCATGTCCTCATTTTGCTTGATTAAACTAGAATTGAGATCTTCAACTTTCTGTTGAAGATCTGACACATCGAATGAATGCTGAAAGTCTGAACTCTGTGAACTACTCCTACCCTGCAGAGACATTAAGTCTGAACACTGGGCTTCCACCCAATCACTTTTCTTTTTGAGACTGTCTCGTTCTGCTTTTACTTTTTCCAACTCTTGCTGTACGGATTTCAATTCTTGCTGAGACTTATATGACTGCAGGGACAAAACTTGTTCAGTTTTATATGCCTTCCTTTGCATAATTTTCAGTTTTTGTTCATAATCACCCTTTATATCATTGATTTCTTTGGCCCAGGATTTTTTCTTCTCATCATAAACCTGAAATATAGCTCTCTCATTTTTATCCATCACTTCCCTTAATGTGTTTATCTCAGCATCCTTTTCTCTTAACATGGCCTCTAGCTCCCCTACACCACTGTCACTTGGGGAGGGTGTGCCTACATAACCATCCATGTGGTTTGACGAAATGCGGCTTACATTTGCCAATGAAAATATGTCTGGTCGATCAGAAGAGAAATGTTTTGTACTTCCACTAGAAAAACTACTTGAACGCTCACTATCCATTTGAATAGACTGAGGTGACTGGTGAGTACCATTTTGTCTGGTCACATGACCGTCATGTGGATTGTAGTTGTCATTATTTGTATTAGTATAATTGTTGGTGCTGATGACTACTGGTTTAAAAGCTATAGGCTTGATGATCCCCTTAGCTGGTGACTGAAATTGGAAAATAAACTACTGTTCATATAAGGAAACTAATATAGCTTTTTGGCATCAAGTTCACACAATGTACAAAGTTAAGGCAATTCTATGTAAAAAAAATCATAACTACAGACAACAGTATAAAAGCATGTTAAAGTGTCAAAAAATCAGAATTTTTAGCTACAGAAATCAATGTCGCAAACTTATCATTTGTTGCAGATAACAGTGTTATTCCTATAATTAACAACAGAAACAGTGTTAGTGTCGGAGAATCAATAACTACAGACATAGAATCTTACATTGTTAGAAGTTGAAATTTTTATTTTCTACAGATGAGATAGCTAAACTTTCACATTTCAAGCCTTGGTCAAAAGTTTGAAGGGTCAACTATAAATTTGTAGAAAATATGATTATCAAAAGTAACAATGTAAGAATTTGTTTCTCTACTAGTAGTGCTTCTCTTTACAGAGTGATTTTGCTGCTTAATATTAAATCATTGCTTAAAAAAGCCTTCACAACTCACTGCTGGTAGTAATGTTGTTTGTTCAAGTCAAGCAATGTGAAAGTTGCTAAAAAATCATTACTACTTAAGTCTGCTATATGTAAGAGATTCTTGATCTTCTAAAGAGCATATAAGGCCAACCTTGACAAAAAATCTTTAAAATTTTTTGTGAGTTTTCATGATTATTAAATTACCTGATAGAACAGGTATACAGAACAACATACTGGGTAATGTTTATATGACAATAGGCTACAGTATGAACAAACTATAAACCATAGGAAACATAATACACAACAATAAATTCACAATTCACACAAATCAAAAATACATTTTGTTTCCAAACTACACTTCCTTGGAATATATACTTCTATCATGTTCTCAGTGGTCCCTGAATAAATAAACTTTATCGGAATCTTAGTATTTACATGCTTCATGTTGTTTACATGACTATAATTTCCTGTACAAAACTACATACAAATTTGTGGAAGTGTCAATGTTATGACATATCATTGCTAGTGGTGAAAAGAAATCTAGGTTTGACTGAAAAGTGCAGGAGTCCTTACCATGGTTCTTGGGTCCAAAATATCATGTTTATATATGATTCTGCTCATTTTTTGTGTGTTAATACTTTGTTAACTTGGTAAGCAAAAATAAAAACACAGGGTCACTGATCAAAGAAGCAGATATTTCGATATTTAAAATTCCAATATTACAGTTTTCTTAATGCGCCCTATGTTATGCTTAAAAGCTCAATTCTATAATTTCAAAAATATTCTTTAAATTACAAAGGTGACCCTTTGTTTTTTCCTTAATAGGAATGTATTGAAAATTAACTGTAGAAAATGGAAGCAATATCCTATATTTATAGAGTGCAATATTTTGACCAGAGAACCACCATAAAATTCCCATACATTATGTTCAGATAGGGGTCTAAATCATGCTTATATTTTAGAAGTGTCACATTTTCTATCAAATAAAAATATTTTACATTGACTTTTAAAGAAAATATTTTCACAGATCACATTTTAAAAGGCTCTGTCATTTAGAAATCACATGAAGGGCTCCTTCACACTGCCATGCTAGTCCATTTTTAGTCCATCCAGTGTCACATTCATGAAATGACTGATCAAACATTAGGTTTACAGATCAAACATCATGTTTACCAAATTGAGACCCACACAGAGGTGTGCACAATTTTTAGGACTTGAGTAAAAAAAAGACAAATTATCTGGTTGTAAACAAAATATCCATGTCATCAATTAACATTATGTATGCAGGTATTGTACAACAAGAAATGATAAATATAAAATTTAAGTAGTATAACTAATAGCCAGACTTACCTGTCTATATTTAAAAAATACAAAATCCAAATTCTAAATATTAACAGTTTGATAATAAATAACACCTGATGTCATGCTTACACTTAATTATATGCTCATAGTACCTGTCAAGACAAAGTTATTCCAACCAGGTTAATTAACATATGTATCCAGGCCATACCTGAATGTGAAATACACAATTATTATTGGATGTTGATTTCATCAGCTGTATTTAATCAATATCTCATTTCATCCCTCCAATTTTTATCTGATTTATCAAAAGAGGCTTATTGATTACAAGTTTTCAAATGAAAATCATGAATTGACCGAGAATTATCTGATACACAGACTTATAAAATCTTTTGAGTAAATAGTTAATCAATAGATTTAAATATTTGTAATACAAAAAAGTGATCTGTGTGAGGATAAAATACTAGTTTTTAACCCCCCTTTTTCTATTTTAGTATTGGGGGAGGGATCTTGTTGAGTGGGCAGGTGCCAGAACCTTTTTCGTAAAGATCCATCTATGAAATATTCTCCCAAAGTTTGGTCCCAATTGGCCAAAAGATTTCAGAGAGAAGATTAAAATTGTGGATGGCAGAGGACAGATGCTAAGTGATGAGAAAAGCTCACTTCAGGTATGCAAAAAATTAAATGGTTCAATTAAGTGAATCTATGCACAATAAGATCTTGGTTAGTTGGCTGGAGTTGACAGGTAATGCACATTTATAACCTTGCCCAATCATAAAATTACGGAATAAAAGTTCATACTGAAAATGAATTTCAGTTCTTGTTTGCAGCAGCCTTTTCTTTTCAGTCGCAAAGAAAAATCATTAAATTAACCATAAGAAATTTAAAATGTTTTTACCAACTTCTTTCTAAAATTCTGTGATATTCAATAGGAAATTTGGATCACTTGCAATTTCCAGAATGATAGGAAAATTACACTCCATACAATATCAATCACAAAGTTAACTCCATCTACAGGTAATTTGGACCAGGTAAATGAAATACCTATATTCTCCCAGGGAGTTAATTACTTTTGATAGACTTTCAAAAATCTGGTTTCTTAAACAGTGTCAAATACTTGGGCTATTTGACCCTGGGTTTAAATTGTTATCTACAACTAGATCCTTTGTAAACCTATTGTTGTCCTAATGTATGGATAAATAGCTAAAATTGAATTAGTGAGACAAGACTTTTATGTAGCTCTCCACCTAGTAAAGCAGGTTTATCTCATTAAACAAACACCCCCTTTTGTCCTCTAATACCTTTATGTAATAGAAGATTAAGTATTATTAATGGATGTGTCAGTGATTAAATATTGTAGAGATTTTTGCATAATTCATACTTTACAACCTACAATTTCATAATAGGGATAGATAAGGATTAATTTATATTTATGATATTGAAAAATAATAGAATTTATATGTAATACATTTTATTTAAAGTATTTACACAGTGGTTAAACATTCATTTAGATTTTCCATTTTTTTTGTATCTTGGTAGATTTTTAAAAAAAATCTATGTTTATTTTACTGGTGCTCATGATCAGGACAACTGGCAGTTTATAGACTGGATGGAAATATGGACCTCAGCATACATATTTGAGGAAATTACCAAGAGTCTGTAAACTGCCATAAAACCCTAAGTGTCATAAAATATTTCTGAAAACAGTCTCTGGCTTCAAGAGATAATTAAGTAAATTGACATTAAAAGATGAATAGATTTGTTTGTATGAAAATTAACATTTTTATTATTATATTTACATACAATTAGCTATGTTATTATAGAATATAATAGAATAGAATATCTTTATTAACCAGAATGGGCCCACAAGGGGCATAGATTTATACAATCTATATATGACTCAGTTAGAACAAGCAAGTGAAGAGTACATGTGATCAGGAATTCTACTCCCTTTTCAAGCAGAAAAATACTAAATCGTGACTATTTTGTTTATTTTGCTTTTACTTGAAAAAAAACTTAAAAATTGCTCTTTAATACATTAAAAGAATAGAATTAAAATCTAGATTTTTTATTATGGTCTAAAAACAATAATGAATTCAATCAAAATACAAATGGCCAAAGTCTACATAAATATTCTGAACAAAAATGTACAAACATAAGTAATATTTATAGAATATTCACAAAACAAGTATATCTACCTTCATAACTGAACAAATTTCTCCAAACTGACATGGAAAATAAAAAAAAATACATGTACCTTTTGATTCTATTGTCATTGTTCAAAAATCAAGGTTGACTGATTAGTACATCTGTCAAAGATAGTTCCAGTTGATTGAACATGAAATTTTTGACTTGATTCTAAATATTTATTTCTCTAATCACTTACTCTCCAAGTAAAGTACCTTGATGATAATGTTTATTTACATTTAATACAATGTACATGACAACTGATTTATTCAAAAATGTTCACCTCCTATTTACAGATTTGGGCTGCTTATGTCAAATTTTCAAATGTCACCAAAGCTTTGTAGTAACTAAAAAATCATAATAGGAGAAATGACCAAACCATATCACCCTGAAATTTGTAAAAAACATCCTTCATTTTATGAATAATTCATATTACTGTGTTTTTTGCAGAAAACTTGGTCTTTTAAAAATCTTCAAAAAACTAATGGAAAACAGGATCACATGATTACTTTTATAATGATTGATAACTTCACCTCACAGAATGATGTGTTATCTTCACTAGACAAGGGTTGCTCAGGCCCCCTTAATTCATTGAAGGGGAGGGGACCTGAGTGAAATCTTTGGCTAGCAAAGATGCAATGCATGTATTTTTAAAACAGTAACAGTTTGTGTATTTATAAATATTATGCAACTAAGACAAATTCAATTCTGAACTTTCAAAATTAAACCATAAATCTATTCAACACCAAGTAATACTTACAAATAGAACCAAAGAATTTGTTTGGACTTCACAATTATTAATTTACAATTTATGTGACAAACTAACCAGTTTAAGACAATTTTTGACACTTAACTTACCACAGGAAATTATTCCAACTCACAAGTACTATTTGATAAATAGAATGAAAATGTCAATGAACAATCACTTGACATGACAAATGACCTACAAGTTTAATGTATATAATATTTACCCCTGAAGTTAACATCTTCAAAAACTCTTATTATCCACAAAATACCTGACCTTCCACTTATATGTCTATTTTATACAAATAATAGTTAAATATTGGTATAATTTACCTGAAGAAAACAGCTTTGCTCATCATATGTCCCAGATACCTATTGTGATACACAATGTCTGATAGAAATTTGTGTATTGGGTGAGGCTCTCTACAGATAATCATTTATAAATCAATTAGACAGGGTGCAAAATTATCTGTGATCTTTCTTTTTTATCTTTGAAACTTTTCGTTTTATTTTTAAACTTTAAACTTTTAAAACCTATTAGAGGTTTCAATGAAACTATTCATTGGAAGAAATAAGATGATGCATTGCTTTAATTAAAAAATTCCTCAGTAAATTTTAACATGTATTCATTTAACCCCCTGGTACAGTTTTCTTAATTTGTTTGTCACATAATTTTCTTCCCTGACATTCACCCTTTTAATCAAGTTAAATCTGGACCATACTTAGACAAACAGATACGGAGATATTTTCTGACTATGCATATTGTTCTAGATCAACCAATGTTAACATGTGTGCATTATACATGTACTATTTATCTCAATCTTTGTTAGTATTGAGCATTTAACTCATCTCTGCGAGATTTTCAAATTTCACTGTAAAAAAACAGCCAATGATCTTATTACAATAAGGCCCTTACTTCCAGTATTCAATCCATAACGGTTCCTTCTGTCAAAAGCTGAGTATAACTTGCACCAATTATTCAAAAAGCCAAGATGTTCCAAAAAAACAGAATTCAATGATGGCAAATTTTCCCAGACCAAAAATTAATAATAACATATACCGGTAATGTTTTGATAATTTTTAATTTGACATAAAAGATCTCACCAAATTAAGTTTTGAAATAGTCAGTAATGGGTAAATATGAATCTATTGACAAAGAAAAACTGCTGTTAATATAGTTGAACAAACTTTGCATATAGAAAAAGGAGATGTTATATTAATATCAATGAGACATCCACATAAAATGTATAAATCTCAAACTTCTACAAGTTGCCCAAAGGCCTTCAATAATGGACACATGTCCACAGCCTACAGAAAACTGTAAAAGCCCCCCCCCCCTCCACACCACACATGATATTCAAATATTACAACAATCCGCCAAATAAGTTAAAATTGCAAAACAAATTACACTTAAACAAAAAACAACAACATCCACTGGCTTGGGAATTTGGCAGGGTTAAACATGTTTGCTTTGAGAGACCATAACAAATCATTCCATCTGAATTGTTTTGGACGGAGGATAGACTTAAGAAGAAAGACTTCAGGGAAGAAACATAATTGCCATTTAAAAGCTCTCTTGAATCAAAGCAGTGAAATTGGTCTGCAAATGGGCTACAAATTCCAACCATCATATTATTCAGCTGGAAATACAGTACTCCAACTAAATGTTAATAGTTATAAACCTTAATTCATAGGGATTAAATAAAATTTAAAATGACTTAAAACCTAGCTCAGATACCGGTACAGGTAGCAGGAAGTCACTTTTTAACATGAACAATTATTCATCTTTTACTGGCAAATATGAACCCCAAATGTTACTTAAAGTAAATGAATTGACAAAACCCTGTCACAAATTGATAATGTGACTGTCAACATAGTTTTACAGAACTAGACTGATTAGAATCAAATACTGCATATGCCATATTAGTTTTTAGCCATCTAAGTTGAAATTATATGAAGTCCTTTTTAATGCAGTTTAAATGCTAAATTTCATTTTATTTGACAAAGCATTTCAAGTGGAAAAGACCAAAGGTGAAGTACATTTTACTAAAATGGACCTTACGGCTAGACAAGATCAATATTACCAATAAAC
>JARWCS010000002.1:2927660-2939596 GCA_034783895.1 Geukensia demissa
ACTAAGCTTCAGGAAAGTTGATTAAAAAAACTGGGTTTTGTCTCACCTATGACTTAGTTTTAGAACAGAAACATATGTATAAATTTCCGCAATTTGCAGGTGAGACATTTCTGTGTCCACACTTGTTCGGTTTGGAACATCCACTTGTATAAAAGCCTACAGCTGATGAATTAAAATCTAAAATGGAGGTTTAATTTACAGGGGCCAAAAGACCCATTCTTTAATTACACACAACTAAAATCGGTATGGAGTATAAAAATGGTTTTTTGAAAAGTTAGGATCAACAAATCAACAAGACATTACAACAATACTTCAAAACACTCAAAATTTTTCTAAAAGGAAATATCAGCTTAAAACGTGGATAAAGTGGCCGGTTTTGGTCGACCATCTAAATACTGTAACCTAATTCTGCAGTTGTGAAGCTGTTATCAGCAGAGTTTAAAGGTGACACCCTTTGTTTTTAACTGACAGATGATAAGACTGTCATATTTAAATAAATAAATTGTCCCAAATGATGGCTCCTGAGAGGAGTTATAATAATATTGTAAATACTTATAAAAATGCACTAAATTATAATGGAGTACAATAATCTAAGTAAAGGTCACCCTGAATAAATAACAAGCCAATTTTCTAAATGTCACACAAACTCAGGAAACATCATTTAGGGAATTTTGACAATTGTTCAGTTTTGTCTGTCATATTCTAAAATGTTATAAATAATAATTTTGAAGAGTGGACATTTATATTTCCATGTTTATTTGTATTTTCATACTAGTTGTTGAAAGACCTAAAATTGTACTGGTGTCACCAGTCATATTCATATTTAGGATACTGTGGGAAAGATTTTTTTTATTTGATAACCTAAAATTTGTCAGTTATGTTTTTTAACAAGGAGGAATTCTGAAATCAAATAACTTTAAATGTAGAATATTTTCCCAGTGAAATCCAGTAGATTTTTTTATAAATAAAACTTTCTGAGGGGAACACCTGGAACTTTTGTTTTGGTGGCCATGTTTAATTGAATCAAATTTATGCACCAAGTTGACACAGAGTCCATGAATTTACTCTATTTATTGGTGTAAAGCTGTTTGAATATTGTGAATGAACACGTCTTAATACCACGGATTAGTGAATCTACCGTAGCACACCTCAAATTGTGGTGCGAGATTGGCATTGAAGTCCTCCATTCTTGTGGAAAATATAAACGTTCTTCATTCAAATACAATGTTGTAGTGTTCACTCTCAGCAGACTATATTCAGTTTGTAATCCTCAAATAAAGGAAAAACTTAAAAAGAAAAATTAACTTCCCACCAACTCAGGGGTGTATTAATTGAAGATCTAATATCACTAGGTGCTTTGACAAAAAGAATGTGCCTGCGCATTTATATTTAGCAAAAAACGGCAAAATAACATTACATTACTATAATCAGCAAAATTTACTCTTATGTTTGAGGAAAAGAAAACATCACATTACTGAATTGACAATGAAAGTGAAATTGGTTAAACTTTTTGTTTACTAGGAAAACAAAACCCCTCTTTCATACAATAAATAGCTGTATGATATTTAAATTTGATCGATATTGAATTAATTTGCTCTGGGGTCAAATCGTCCATTATGCCAGCTGTTAGTGCTATGTACATAAACTATCTATAAGTGTCATATTAATTGTTATTTTTTTTGCTAAATTGATCTCAAAAACAATTGATCAAATCACATTGTTGTGTAAAATAGATATGGAAAACTAAATGAACATAAACAAAGACTTTTTTGGATGGCCTGTTTAAATAAGTTGGAAATGGAAGGCTTAAGCTTGCAAGAGATGATAATAGCGACTGTATTAAAGAGTTTTGATTGATGAGTCTTCACTTAATTGTTACACTGGCAAGTGCAATTAAAGAATTAGTCATCATAACACAATCTATTTTACAAAAAGACAAGTTATTTTCCTGGACCTTCTTTAAATCACAGACTGTCACTTAAAGTCTAGTAAAACCTTTGAGTGCAATCCATATGTGAGAAAAATCTAATTTAAATATAAGGATGTTTCACTACAAAATCTTAAGTGATATGAAAAATGAGTTTTAGTTGGACAAAGATTTAAGGTTATGGACTTTGGTCCAAGAGTTACAGTATGGGTGAATAGAATAAACAGCTAACACAAATATTTGTGGTCAAGTCTACAAAAATCTATACATGTATGATCAAATATGTAGAGTGGTCAGCCTGTCCATTTAAGTCGTTTACTTCGGCATTTCATTTACTTTAAACTTTGATATCAATCTAAAGGAAGAAGACATTTTCTCAGGCTATTTTTCTACACAATACACAGAGGTGTATTGGATTGTACACCAAATTCTAAAGATGTAATTGAAAATAAACAAGTTTAGAAAAGCATGTGGCATTTCAAAGGGCTGTACTGACAGCAGTTTGAATACAAGATTGTAAAAATAAACATATGAATGTTCAATTAAATTGGCAGGAGTTATCATAATATGATTTTATACTTGGTAGCAAGTTCATGTTTTCATAAATAATATTATTGTAATCAAATTTCAGTCACTTCATTAAATTTTTGGCTAGAAAAGTACAGTCCCTTTTATGTTAGATGTTGGATTTATCTTACTTTACATCCAGATACTGATCAAAACTCTGTTTCTGATTTTAGTGTAAGGTGCCAGTCTTCATATTTGACAGGTAGAAAAATAATCATAAATGTTTGGAAAGGCTGTTCAGACAATTAAAGAAACTTAAAGACAGAATTTTTCATTCATCACATTCTTTTCTTTCATTCAAGAAGAGTTCTTTTAAAAGAATGTACAATTTACAATTTTTTATTTGGGGTGCTTTAGAGCTTTTCACAAGGAGTGGTATTACAATTTGAAGGTTGTAGGCCTTGTGGAGACCTCTATAGATTTGTAAATTCCTTTGTTTTTCTCATGGTCTGACATTTACCCCATATCCTTTAATTTTCATAAATGCAAAGACTTGAAGACATGGCACCTTAGCCAAAACTGACTACTGAAAACTTTCTCTGTACTTGGTGTTTATAGTAAATGTGGTGACTGTGAATTAAATTAAGCTGAAGTTAATATAATCAGACATGTTTATGGGGTCCCTAATGATGAATTGACAGTGTATTATTAACTGGACATCAGTTGTAATGAATGACCTGTCCATCACACTGGTCTGGACATGACATGGTCATTGTCCACTCAGACTGACCACTATAAATTTGCTATTAAAGTAGTTTAATCATTTCTATTTGTACAACTGAAATTTCTGGCTATGATATCAATGGAATTTTCATTATTATCTTCTCTATAATTATAGATATTCCTTAAGGCCAGATGCTAATGAAAATCATTGTGTATTAGAGTGAGATTCCAAAATATGAAAACATTTTCATAAAATGACAAAGTTTTTCATTATGCAAAATTTGCACAAAGCGTGTGTGTTTTCCAAGAAGTCAATTTTTGGTAATATCTTGTTCATGTACTTAAATATCTGTTAAGTATCAATAAAGCATACTATATGATAAGCAAATATAATGAAAGGCCATAAATTTAGATTAGGTTACATCACGGTTACAGTTATAGCTATTATACATTTTAATCTATTTAATTATGCTGTTATAAAGCTGCAATATATCTGTAATGTGGTGATGATGCATAATATACTACAGTATTGGTATAACTCACATTGATTTGTATCAGATGGCTAGGTAATATAGATGTATGATTACATCTTTGGGACATTATAGTTCAATAATTAACAACAAATTTCACACATTGTAATTTTTTCTGATGAGGTCTAAAGTGCAGTATTGTTCAATTTATTAATATTTTATGGATATTTCAGACTGTAAATATTTCGTAAAATAATCAGCTATTTTTAGAAGAAAAAATATGGAATATATGCCAGAAAGACATAATCCACATCTTTTTTGGATTTACCTTCTTCAGACTCCTAGGGGCCAAAATCGGAAGATGTGTATGTGTCAAGCTGTTGACTTTCTTTCACTAGATTCCTGTGGGCTTGAAAAGTTTGCCTTACACTTTCCATTTCTCTCTTTTATCAGATTGTTGATAAATAGAAAAGTAATTGTAGATGCTTATATTTCACTGGGCTTAACCTTCATCAGCTAATAATACACCAAGACATTGCAGAGGGTCCAATCCCTAAAACATATGCTCATTTTTGCCTGTAGTAGAAACCCTATACAAAACATCAATTGGGTCTCAGAATTCCATTGAAGATTTTATTCATTTCCAAAATCACAGCTGCCCTAAAATCTTATGAATGAAAGTCCTTCCACATCAGACCTTACATCAGAGATCCAGTTTAGAACCAACCTGATACTTCATTGAAAGATTCTTTATCATATAAAGTGTCTAATGATCATATTTGAAATCATCTCCTTTTTCTGTATAAAAAATTACAGCAAAGGATCATAACTAAGAAAAAACCTTGGAAGTTACACATAAGACTTCAAAACATGTTTTATAACATGTAGTAACTCTATTAATTAAATGGCTATTAAATGAAAGCTTAGAGTAATGATACTTATTATCTCAATAAGGAGAGAAATATATCCAGTTTCATCCATGTAAAACTCCATGCATTAAGATCTCTATCATAAAGGATGCTTCATATTACATCTTTATTGAATTTTGAATAAATTACAGATTTCGGCTGAAAATTTGATTTGTGTTGCTTTAAAGAGGATAATATTATTACTTGGTAATGATGGATAGGCATCAAAATGCCATATATTTTTACCTGTTCACCCAGTCACCAAAACAAGAATTAAAAGTACAATTGAAGACGTAATTAACCATTTATTCAGAGGGTAAATAGGTGTTCATACATGTACCAAAAACAAAATTTAATGGAATTTAGCATATTCATTTTAAATTGGGACCTTTCATTTTTTGTCTTGTCCTTGACAAAAGTAACAAAAGACAGGGACAGTCCAAAATACATCATAAGCTACAACAAACAGGTTTACTCAAATTTTAATGTTTTTGTTATGAATTTTCCAGCAACCTCTCTGCAGTAGGCGGCATTAGTCTAAGGTTTCTTTCAAAAAGGGAATATGAAAACTACCAGTAGGTTTGAGAATAAAAAATTCAAGATTTGAACAAGGTCAAACATGTCATGTATTGGGTCTTTATTAAAATGACTGTCGCCTAACTGTCAAACAGAGTTATGTACAAGTAGACACTACAAGGAAAATGTCAATATTATTACAATAACATCAGATCCCTTTCTAATTGTAAAAACTATGGCAAATATTTATGTGTACAAACATCTATATTTTTTGTCATATTTGTAAAATGGTACAAAATATTTAAAGTGGTTTTCATTGCAGAGTAGAATGAGATCAAAGTAAATTTAAGATAGTAGATAAGCCAATACATTGCACCCCTCATCAACAGCCAATACATCAACCCCCTCATTAATAGCCATAACACTTTTCCCGGGGTCCAATTACATGTACTTTAGTTTCATTTTAATAAACCCCTGACTTTTTCAACCCTTGCATATTTCCAAAGTTTAGCCTGGCATTTTTTGGTCATGATATTTAGATGTGCACTATCCAACCATATTGATCTTACCATTTTTATAGGAGTCCTATGATGTTTTGTAACCAATCCAGTAATGGGCAGGTGTGAGGCATGTGATATAAAAAAAGAAGATGTGGCATGATTGTCCATGAGACAGCCACCCACCAAATGACAGTAGAATTTAAACTACTACAGGTCCCATTACAGCCTTCAACCATGAGCCCATACCATAACAGAAGCTGTAAAAGGCCCCGAAATACAAAATGTGAAACTATTCATAAAACACGACATTCATGCTTTATTAAAGCACAAGCATGCTTACCATTCTAAGTTTTTGTTGCTAAAACAACATTTTAAAATCATTCATGTTATTAAAAGTTTTTAAGTGAAATTTTGTTTTCAGTTAGTTTGTGAAATACCACAACAGTGAAATTAATTGATCAGTAGATTTTATGTTAGTGATGATTTTGATCTCTCAGTGTTTAGTTAACAGTGACCACACAAACAACAAATGTTTTTTAAAAGGATTGCCAAGTATTCTTTTACAAATAAGTCTACTATAACAAAAAATATTTGCTTTCATTTAAAGTTTGCATGCTATAATGTATTTTATCATCACAATGTGACAGTAATTGTGATGTATGAAACCATCTGCTCCAGTAATTTCT
The DNA here is from genome assembly GCA_034783895.1 of Geukensia demissa. Classification (NCBI taxonomy): domain Eukaryota; kingdom Metazoa; phylum Mollusca; class Bivalvia; order Mytilida; family Mytilidae; genus Geukensia; species Geukensia demissa. Next base: position 2,933,898 of record JARWCS010000002.1, read on the forward strand.
AACTATATATACATACTTTTTGTTAAGTTTACCATATTTGTCAAAATGAGTTCATCACTACAAAGGTTAACTTTAAGCTCTTGTGGAATTTTGTTTTATCTTGTGAATTGCTTAAAATTGACAGTGAAAGATATATCTTAAACAAAAGTACAAGAATTTCATTTATTATTTGTTAAAAGACCAGAATTTTAAATAAAGTTTCCCTTTTTTTAAATGAACAATATTTTCTTTATTTTCATATAATATAAAGCTTTGAAATGTATAGTATAGAAAATCAAACCATGGTTATTATACATGAATTTACTTTGGGTTATGACATGTTATTTAGAGGATGTATGGTAATCAGTGTTGGTTATGATGGTGTGACAGGACAAAATTAATTCTTGTTTACAGGTAAAATTTCCTGAGCCAATTTAACCATGGTCATTTTTCATCGCTGATTAAACTCTGAAATATAAGAGAAGGAGAAATGTTTGTGACACTCTTTGCTTTGCTCCCAGTCCTGCCATAATGAAACATTGTCTGAATCAATGTTACAGAATGTATGACTTGCACGAAACAGACCAATCTATTTTCTTTATAAAACAGTAAATCTGTTTCTTACTGAATGAAGTATAGATTTTTTCTTTATCTTTTTTGTCTGACAGCAGGTTACCTACATGGAGATATTCAAATAAGATTTATTTTTTAATTATTGCAGATTTACTTCTCATTGAGAAATTAGCAGGAATTTCTTAGGTTATTCTTTTAAGATTTTGACATTTAGAGGCTGTTACCCACAAAACTGTTTTCCTAGACATACTATTTGTTTTGAGTAAATTTCATTACACAGATTAGTCAAGGTCAGAACTAAATGTTTTCCTCAATGTCAGAGTTTGTGACTATTATGTCAAATATCATAAAACTCTGTCAGGGGTAATCTGCATGTCTCTTATGAAATTAAGGTAAAACCATGAAAAGTTCTGCCTTCTACTGTTTTATATACATTGCAAAGTCAATTAAACTATATTATGGTGAATACATGTGTAATTTATTTTAATTTTTGGAATTTATCATATTTATTTTCATTTACTTGCACTGTTACAAAAGCGTTGCACAAAAAGACTTATACTAAACAATTAAAAGGCTCTATGTAGCTTGCACAATTAGATCATAATTGAAGACATCTACTTCACAAAAAATACACCTTTATTTAAAAAACTGAAAGAAATAAAAAATCATTACATTGTACAGTGTCATTTTTTTCTTCTTTAATTGATAGCTTCTGTGAAGTTTAAAGATTTCCTTCAATGAAATATGTATTTTATATTTAGTTCACAGTGGGGCCTCTGGTTTAATCACTTAAATTCAGGGAGGGGAAATGCATTATGATAAACACCATATTGCTTCATTCTCATTAGTAATGAGGTAATATACAGTAGGAAACTACAGATATCTGGTAAACTTCTTAACAAAGGTTTTCTTCACAACAGTTACCTGATCATGCGTCCTATTTAATGAGCCAAAATTAATCATATTTAGGTTTCTGCCTGTTTTGCATTAATTTTAGTCCTTCAGATTAAAAAGATATATAACTGATATTTAAAAGTTGTTCATATGAGTGTTTGGTTAAAGCTGATTTATGTAGAGATGTAGATATTGTAGAAGATGGATGCTCCTGATTGGGTTATTAGGGAAACATGATGAAATATACCACTCAGTGTACAATGGAATCATTGTCGGAGATGCTCTGTTGAAAGGAGCACTATCAGGTCCCACTTTATTGTACAATGGTATCATGTCAGATAATCCTTTTGAAGGAGTACTGGCCCTGTGACTAGAATTAAGGCTCCTGGGTAAAAGTTTGTATTAAAGATGTATATTATTATTAGGGAAGAAATTGTGAATTTTGAAGTTTTAAAAGAAAATTTTATTCTTCATTTTCTTCAGATGAATCTACAGGAATGGTAAAACAAGATAATAACATGTATCATAAAACCGATGACGAAGATTTGAATAAAGCCGGAGGTTAGTACATAATGGGATGGTCAAACAAGTCTATCATTTTTGTACTCAACAGTCTTCTGGGCTGCATTGATATACTTTCAAGTGTGAAGTTGGAAATTTATTTGATCCATTTTCTTTAAGTAAATATAGAACTATTCAGGTGAATGCTTTGTTTAAAAGATTTAATAAAATAGTTGTTAAGAATATTACAAAGAACTTTCTTAAAACCTATGTAATCCATATGCATAGTTTTATATTAAAAGTCAACATGCTTTTTGAACTATCTTGCAGCTGCACCAAGATTTGTACACCTTGACAAGATGAAAAGGCTCCATTTTGCTCGTCCAGTTGGAAGTTCTGTCAGATTTAAGTGCAAGGCCACTGGGAACCCAATCCCTCATATAGCTTGGTTGAAAGATAATGAAGTCATTAATAACCATGGAAAAAAGCAATCCTGGACCTTAAAGCTTCTGGATTTAACCAAGTCACATTCCGGAAAATATACCTGTCTGGTGAACAACCGACTAGGATCTATCAATTATACATACACGTTAGAAGTGATAGGTATTCAAAATTAACCCTACTTAATTAATACAATAACAATCCTAATAGTTCGTCATATTTTATGAATTATTAAATTTACAGAATAAATTATTGGAAAATATGACAGTAATACATGGATTTATTACAAGTTTGGAAAGGAAATTAAGCATGTTTATGACTTGGGTTTGATGGGAGGTGATGATAAGTACTTTGTCATGTGTGATTCAGCTTTTTGCTGCACAAGCAGGCAGGTTAATTTAATTTAGGCATATGCTAATTAATAAATTACTTCCTCTATATTAATGAATATGATACTGAAATTTCAATTATTGTTGTTTCCTTATCCTTAAAATTAATAACATATTCTTCTCTGGCATAATTTCATTGTTATAATTAGAATAAAAATAATTATTTGCCCTATTTTAATAATCTTCATCTTCTTGAGATCAAAAACAAATTTCTGAAAGTAGCGATGTTTTATATGGATAGAATTGGCAATGTTAACTAGAACTTCCAAGAGAGGAGTTAAAATATTTGAGTAAAATTGAGTTTGATTTAATCAAGTAACCTGGGTTTAACTTTTATTATATTTAAAGAATACTCATGCAACCTCACATTTTCTGGAATATTGTATTCTGTAAAATGTAGAACTTTTTCGATAATTTTGGTTAAGTTCTAACTTAATTAGTTGAGTTTTCCCTGTAGTAGAGATAACATAATAAGACTCCTATGGGGTTAAAATCTTATAGCTTTGATTTATTGTAATATTATCTATAGTTTTTATGTTTGCTTAAAAACATTAACCATTGTAGAATATATGAAGATAAAAGATATTTGATAAATGTGTTAAAATGTTCTTCAAAACCTTTACTTGAACAGGTTGTCTTTCAGTATGCTTATTTAATGCTGAATTTAATAGATTTTCTGTCAGTGTAACTTTTTTGAATGAACATTTGCTTCTGATTATATATCATAGTGATGACACTATTTGGGATTTTTCAGAATTAAAATAGTTTTTGTTCAGTAAAAAGATACTATTTTTGTAAAATTGTCAAATTTTTTTTTATTTTGAATTATCATGACTGTAAATTTTGATTTTTATGATAATATATTGGGAAGATTATCAGCAAATAGATAATGAATACACTTAAAAATAATTTTAAATGATCTTTCCGAATTGCTTTTATTTTATGTTTGTAACCCTATAGAAGTACTCTCTTTATTCAGTGTATATATATATATATCATTCCCTGTTTTCAGAGCAATATCAAGAGAAACCAGAATTGATTGGTCCTCATCCATTAAACACTACAGTAGACTATGGCCAGCAAGCTTCCCTGCAGTGTAAAGTCAAAAGTCTGGTAGAACCACATATCCAGGTAATTATTAGTTGGAAATTAATCACTCCAGCTTATTAGAACCATTTTTAGTCTAGTGTTTCAGTAGTTTTGATTCTGATGTATGATTAATGGTGATTTTCATTCACATTTATTAACATATTCACAAATTCATGCTTTTTGTTTGTTTCAAATTGATCGTTAAATAAAAAGCAACAAATTATTTCATTTTGATGATGAAAATAGAGTCTTGACAGCTTAAAAAATATGTATATCTAATCTCTTTTCATTGATTTTTGTTGAATTGAGGAAAAATTATGATTCATGGGCTTTTAAGGGATATGTTCCATTTAAACATATGTAATAACCAGGGTAGGGACTATGAAGTATTATATACTAATAGAGATGTTTTATAAATTTTAGTATGATGAGTGATTGTAAAAAAAATTTATGTTTCAATATTACAACAGATTGAAAAATGAATTCACAATAACATTATATTGAAATATGTTGTAATTCTGATGGTTTCATACGTTTGTCTTTTAGTGGCTGAAACTGTTGGAGAACCCTAATGTTGAAAACAACCAATCAACGATCAAAGTTGGAAAGGAATTATTTGTTGTACTAAAGACGGGTGATGTGTACTCTATACCTAATGGGACCTACCTCAATAAACTGGTTATTAACAGGGCTACAGAGGAACATAATGGGATGTATATATGTCTTGGTGCTAATATTAGAGGTTACACGTTCAAAAAGGCATACTTACAAGTCCGACCAAGTAAGTTCTGTTATATAATAAGGAAATAAGTGATTAACAATTGCATGTACAGTTTTTAGAACTTGACAATATTATTTATAGACAGTAAATTAATTCTAAACCAATAATAAGAGAAGACTGCCATAGTAATAATTGAATTTATATCAATTTAGCCATGAAATTCTAAGTGATCACTTAAAGCAAGACATAAAATCTATATCCACTATATCAATGAAAGAGGAAGCTAATTAATGGTGTATTAAAAGTACACTTGGCATCCTTGATCTTTGTTGTATTTTCATGTTCATCAGCTCCGATTAATGCTTCTGATGTGATATAGCAGACACTTGCTTCAAAGATGAAATGTTTTGCTATGTTAAAGGTTTCTGTATGTGATGTTATGAAAATCTCTACAATACAGTTATAGGTAGAATATACTTTTTGGTTTTTTTTTGTGCTAACAGTATGATTAACCTATATCTTATTAATTAACATCATTTTTTTTCATTGCAGACCCAGCATTATCAGGAATGACAACAGATTCCACCAGTTCATCACTACCTCTGACAATTGGTATACCAGGGTGTTTTGCCCTCATTATTGTGACAATAGCAATAGTTTTACTTCAGCGGAGGAAAAAATGTAACAACAATTCAAATGTTAACAAAGGACCTCGATTTAATGCTGTCCCTACAACGGAAACAGAATCTTTTCCATCAATCCATACTAATCATCCTACGAACTTACATGTGAACCCCATGCACGGGGTTCCTCACCCTAATCTATATCCGGGTGTGTCTAATAACCAAATGTTCCCGCCAAGTATGGGTTCTTCTAAAAACCATAGTATAGACTTTTATACAGACATTTCATCAGTTTCACAGAAACATCATCATCACCATCACCACAATACGCCACAGTTCTCATCGTCACAGTATTCATCATAGCCACAGAAACACTAACCTTACATACAGAATACCTCAGACAGTGTAACAATCGTCAGTCAACGGAAACTTGTAGCTTTACTCTGTATTATAAAGTATTGTTAGTAAAACTTTGTATGTGAGACATTA
>JARWCS010000002.1:2980142-3004913 GCA_034783895.1 Geukensia demissa
GATTTGAAGAAACCATTGAATAAATTTGCACAACTATTGATAATTTATCAACGACTAAGTAAGTCTGATATTTTTATGAAGCATGGGTCAATCTAAAATATTTTGAAATATGATTAAATTGAAAAAAGCCGATTTCTGAAGTGAACGGCGCCGACAGTAACAACAGGGTTTTGTGTGTCATGCACGGTTCTATTTCTGGAAATTGTCTTTGCATTTGTAATTAAATTTTGAATTATATTTTCTATAATTTTTACCCTTCTGTGTGTTGTGCTAAATTTCTGTGATCTATTCAACAAGTTTAAAGCTATTCTGCAATGTTTCACATGTCCTTTGACAGTTCTCATGGACGCAGCCATTTTTGTTTTTAACGATAGTTTCGTTTCGTTTGTATCTTTTTTCGAATCCGCAAATTGTGTTAGTTGTTAATGTAAATTAAAATGGACTGACAGGTGCAGTCTGCACAGAACAGCTAAAGATTTAAGCTTCGCTAGGATTATTTAGGAGTTTTAGCTTAATGGAAAACACTGAAAATGAAGAAAATCAAATCAGACTTATAGAATGTCCAATTTGTGATCACAAAGCGAAGCAACAATTTAATTCTCCGCCCAGAACTATTTGTCCAAAATGTGGAAATTTTTACAAGGATGCTGGGGATGGACCTCCACAACCAAGACGATTAGCACGAGAAAGACAAGAAAAAAAGAATGTTACAGATAATGAGGTAATATCTGACAAATACAACTAATAGAAACCCACAATTTAAAGGATATTTAACTTGTTAATTTTGGAGATATTTTTGAAAGTGCTGAGATTTAAGAGTTTTAATCCCTTCTTACTGTGTCATGGGTTTCATTATATAGACCCTTTTACTGATGCTGTGTTCCTGCTATTTTACACTTGCCTGGAACAGCTTCCATGCGTATACAAGCCAACGACACAATAGATCTGACATTCTGACGTCATGTTTGATTGTACGCCAATGTCATTTTTGCAGGAAGGTATGTTATTTTCCATCCAAAATTACAGGAACACAGTTACAGAAAAAGGGTCTATTGTGGATTCACCTGCTGTTTCAACTGAATTCTGACATTGTTGCCATTGGACACATGCCTGATATAATGAGCTACCATTATACATGATAAAAGCACTGGCTATAGTTACTTGAAGAGTAAAAAATGAAGATGTTAGAAATTGTATATTGTTAATGATGTATAAATTACCAAATACATGTAATACTGGCCAGTAGCCCGGAATAAATCTTAAAATGAATGTTATTCTACATAATATGATTTTAGTCTGATCATGCCTATATTTTATATATATATGTATATACATGTATTTAAAAATTGTTGTGGACCATTATTTTGTTTAGAATTGTAAAAGAATTAATGCCTGAAATTTAGATGGCTAAATTTTTGTCAGTAAGAATTTGTTGAAAGCTGCCCTATGCTGGTCATAGTATCACAAGGCAAATTTTGTCAAGTTGTGCAATCGACATATTGTCTGCCATACAGTACATTGTACATGTATTACAATGTACGTTGCACTTTAGCAATACGATTTTATTTTGTACATGAACATTTCTGTAATTGTGTGGATGCCTTAACCAAAAATTGATGACCCCCAACATCTCCAAACATTTGACATTTGTTTGACAAGATTAACATCTCAAACAAAATAAAATGTGAACAATAGAGGTATTTAATTAAAAAGTTTTAAAATAATATTTCTTACTTATACATATGAAAATGAAAAGATATTATGGGGTAAATGTCTGAGAGTTTGCTTTTCCAATCAAGTGAAAAACAGAGCTATTTTAAAAATCTAGGGGTCTCCACAAGGCCTTCAACAAGGGTGACTGTCACTCCTTGTAAAAAGCTCTAAATATCCTCATAAACAGTTAAAGAAAACATATTCCTGTACATGTAACACATCACAAAGACAAACCTATGACCACAATTCCTGACTTGGGACAGAAACATGGATGGGGTTAAACTAGTTTAGTGTATCCCCAACCTCTCCCAACAAATGGTCAAAGGAGAAACCAAAGAAGACAAAAGCAGCAACAGAAGAACCACAACAATCAAACAGAAATTGACCAAATCCAACCAGAATGTAAATATATAGGCAGAATTTATTTTGGATAAATACACAATGTATAACATCAATTCCTGCAAATAATGTTATCAATAGCCCAACATATACATATAACACAAGGCAAGTCAACCACAGGGCACATTTACATGTAAGATAAATGCAGGAACAGTTTAAAGCAAATTGAAGTAAACTTGTAAATATAATTGTAAGACTGTATACTTCGACAAACCCTTGACCATAATTTATCACATGGGACAGGTACATGAGACATGAGGTTGGGTTATACATGTATTTGGTATATTGGCATTCATTACCATATTAACTGTATATTTCATTTGGTCCATGAATGTTACTAAAAATTCATCAATTTGATTGATCTTACTATTTTTGGTCCCTAGCATGTCTGATGCAGGTAAATCCAGAGATATTCTTTGTGGCTCTTGAATATTTGTAATAAACATACTGTATAATAAATGTGGATGTTGTCTTTCTGGCATAAATTCCATATTCTTTCTTTTAAATATAATGCAAAAAATATGGCTGCAAATAAAGAATTTTTGATGTGATTTAACTTTTGTCATCACTTGTTGACTTCATCTGTCTATTGGTAATCTTTTACATTTTTATCTTCTCATCTGACACCACTAGGCCAAATATAACTGGAACCAAACCTTACAGGAAACAACTACATGTATAAAAGGTCCTTTACAAAGTTTGCTCATTTTGTCATGAGCAGACAAAAACATGGACAATTCTTGTTTCTGATTCACTGATAGATTAAAAAATCTGCTCCCAAGAAACTGCATGGACAAATGAAGCAATACTTCATAGGAAGCCGCTACAATGGATGCAAGGTCCTTTTCAAAGTTTGCTTATTTTGTTCCAAACAAACAAAAAACATGGCAGCCATAAACATTGGTTGATACAATACATATTGCATTGACTACAACACCAGTTTAATCCCTAGGAAATTAAAACGCCAATTCAGTCAACAACAGAGAAGTTTGAACAATACATTTTGCCATAGAACAAGATGTATGTAGTAAGGAGTGAATGTGATTCACTTACAGTAAAGGTCTGTTTCCATGGAAATTTTCACACATTTTTGTGTTCATCACAGGTTAATTTACAAATTTATAAAAACATGAAATCAATAAAATAAACATCAATGAAATTGATAGTGGTGTAAAAGTAACCTCTTCAATAATTTTTATTGGTATGTATTGTTTAATTTATCATGTTTATAGTTGGTAATACAGCATTTATCATGTTTATTATAAGACTCACCATTAGTAGATGATATTGCTTTACACTACATGTATATACTGTAGCTGTCATGCAGTTGGTAATTCTACAACAACTTGAAATGCGGAACTGTTAGTTTGTCAACACATTTCTCCTTGTACGGTACCTGTTAAGTACTGTCATGTACATGTAGATGGGAAATCTGTATCTCAAACACATTTCTGTTCTAAGTCAGATTATCTAGTCGGTTTTCTTTCTTCTTGAGTTACTGTTGGTTAGTACATTGTATGTGTTTGGGGAAAATTTGTTGTGGATTCAGACTCCTGTTATCCATACATTTACATTTTTTATGTTTAATATGTGAAAAAAGGGAAAATTTAAGTACAATGTACATGTACTTAAATGTATGTGAAAGTGTATATTCATCTGTACATAAAATACTGCAAAAATCACTTGTTACAGAATGAAAGAATCAGTATAGTTAGTTGAGATAACAGTATTGATCATTTTTGAAAAACTAACAAATCAAACGCAAAACTTGGGATATTTTTTATTCTATTGCCTGAATCTAGTACAGACCAGTATATTCCTTTGACATTATTTTCAGTAATACACAAACACTGACAAAACAAGTCCCAAAATGATTATTTATTTTGTCAACTTGTTTGTTTCAAGGTGAGCATTTATAATTATTTATTTGGTGTACTTAGCTTGTTTGTTTCAAGTTGAAGTTTAAGCCAAACCTTAAATCGAGACCAAATAAATGATAGTTTCTGGGCTTTTTTGTAAATAATCCTATTATTAGGTGTTGTTATATGCAGGAGTATTTTTGTTTCATGTTGACATCTTACTCTTACAATCAACATTATTGTAACTCAAAATCTGATTCAATAATTTTTTCAGATTTTTCCTTAAATCATACTCTACTCTGCCTTATCATTCTGTTTAATTTATCAATATGTCTGGATCCATAGTTGTTTCTGTCATTTTCTGTGAATTTTAATATTTGTGGATTAAGGTTTTATACACACACTTTTATACATTCATGTTTTCTCTTAACTGTCAATTAAAGTTATACACACACACGCACACACAGTTGTTTTGTGAATTTTCTTATCCGTTGTTAACAGTTTAATATGCACACATGGAGACCTCTAGATTTGTAAATTCCTCTGTTTTTGTCATGGTTGGAGTGCAGTCTCTCTGACATTTACCCCATATACACATACACACATGCTTTCATGATTATACAATGTACTACCTTTTATTATGCTTAGAAATATTTTTATTAAATCAATATTAGTGATGCTTTCCAATTTAACCATATACATGAATGTATATCCATATTATTGATGTCTTGATTACTTGAACAATGCAAAAATTGTTAACTTTCTTTTTTTTTTCAGAATAAAAATAAGCAAGGAGGAAGACTGCAAACAATTTCCAATTTCTTTCAAAATTTAGGATCAAATAAAAAAGGAAAAAATAAACTAGATATACCTCCCAGTTCTTCTAGATCGCAGCCAAGTTCATCAATGTCTGAAGAAAGCAGTTCAGAGTTACCTCCTATTACCAATGGACAACTTATTAACCAAAAACGATCACCAAATTTTCACTTACCAAAAAGTAGAGAATCCTTTAGTCCAAGGTCTCTTCGATCAGACAAAGGACCATTAAGTCCTCATACCATTAACAGGAATATTTATCCAGTGCGAACTAAGAATATTGACCAGTTCTTGTAAGTATTGATGACTCTTTTACTCAGTCTCCATGATAAATCAGTAGGAATTGGCACAAGTCAGTAAAATTTAAATCTGGCATCTGAATACATAACTTCTTACTCATCACTCACCGGTAACTGGTGCGAGTAAATAGGGTTGTGATTGTTTGATATTAAGTTTTTAGAGATATGTTAATATACATGTATTTGAATTCATTATTTGGGCTTGATATTGTTTCCTCAGACATACATTTGTACCAGTCATATTAGGTGGGAACAGGTGTATTGCTTGTTGTTAAAAAATTTCTTCTTGGCATCTAAAGCAAAGAAATAATGACATTTTGCAGAACTAAATGTAAGTAATCAATGTTTTCAGGGATGATATAAAGAATGCCAAGGAAAAAGACAACTGGAAAATTGTCCAAGACTTTTATGCTACAACCTTTGATTCATTTGTGGAGATCAATGCCGTTTTCAAGGTATAATTATCAAAATAAGGAAATGAAATAATAATACTCGAAAGACAGAAACCCATTCCTTGTTTAGCTTTTTTAAAAAATTCAAAATTCATATAAACTTTTTTTTTGTCTCGCCTGCAATGACAGTCACTGAAGCTGAGGCATATAGTACCTTTTCCCAGTGGGGTGGTGAGACAGGTTGGTCTCAGACCCAAGGGCTATGATATCTGTGTCCATCCTGAGGCTCTGCATATTGGTTTGCATGCTGCATCTGGAGTAACAACTGCTATGCATGCTTTAGATGCTACTTAAAAACGCATAATTAAAGTCCATTCAAGCTTACTTACATGTGCCACATCAAACATATTGGTTTGCATGATCCATCTAGGGATGACAACTGCAATGAATGCTTCAGATGACAAACAAAGATTATTGGTTTATAGGAATCACATTGTCTGTCTGTCTGTCCACATACCTTGAAAGCACATCTCATTAAAAAATGATTTATGGATTTCAATGAAACTTTACATGAACATAATTGTAAGATAAAATATGTAGATATGCATTTAGGAGGAAATTCATCTCACCTCATTCCCAGGGTAGATAATAAGATAATCCACTCTGAAAAACTGGGATGGAGAGTGGGGAATCCTTTGTAAGTTTTCTTCTAAACAGGGATCGGGTAGCAGGGTTATCCTTTGTGAGTTTACATCACATTATGTCTTATTTCTTTTACAGAGAGACCCAGGCAAAGAATACAAGTCCACAGAAGACCCTGGTTTGAAGTTGGATCTTATACAAATTGTGTTTGACAATCTACCAGAAACAGTAAGTTATTGTAAAAAGTGATTTCTAAACAGTATTGATATATTATTTTCATATTTGCAGCTGAACTGAATGCATAGATAGCTGTATTAGGGTATTTTATTGTGTTTAGGTCAGTTTTTCAACAACAAACTGATTTGTCAGCAGTATTTGATGTTCTAATTCATTCTTTTCAGTCTTGAATAAATCTTTTATCAGGCCTGTCCGGTGACTATAGTCAATATTTTATGATAAATCCTGTTTCACAGTAACTGTCGAAGAGAGTTCAATGGTACATGTATTTGGTTTAACTGATATTCATTTTAGATGAACATGCCAGTCTACCATATCACATGATGTGACTTGTGTACTAGTCTCAGTTACTAAGAGTTTTTATGCTTAAAGCATGTTTTTAAGTTACTTATGGTAAGTCAACAATATCGCAATATTTGACTTGCAGTTGCAGTTGCCAAGTTATGTTTAGGTGCAAATGTCAGTCTTCCTTGTATAAACATGCCCTCAACATCGTTTTACCAGTCCAAAAATGAGGATAAAATTTTGTGGTTGGGTCTGTTTGTAAGTACATGTAATTACATAAATAAGGTCAACAATATCTGATGTTCAAATTGACAATCTGCCACATGTCACATGTCCTTCAACTTTGTTGTATGATCCAGCTATCAGGATCAAAATTACATGCTTATGTTAGTTTCTCAGGAAATACACATAATACATCAACATTGTTTGAAATGAAATTAAATTGACTTGTTTCTTATTTTTTAACACTTCCATGCTGGCAGTATATACACATGAAGTGATAATGGTGTCTTTCCCTCTGTGTTATTTAAATTTTTTTTGCTTGTTTATCCATCCTGAGCAATTACTCTTTTGTCTTAGGGAAAAATGAAAAAAAATATGTGTAGTTTCAGTTACACCCTGCACAAAATAGCGTTGATTGAAAGGTCAGGTTTTTTTTTACTAGTAAATTTTTCCAAACTTTTGGCTTATAAAACCGGACAGTTCTTGAAACATATCACTAATATTATTTGCTGTAAGTGTCAACCATTTGCATATCAATGTGCCACATGCAGTAAATTTATGGCATTTTAACATCTATTATTTTGGCACTTGAATGTGGTAGTACTGATCTTCCTGTTTTAGTGTCATAACCCAGCTTTTGTTATTTGTTAATAAAAAGTTCAGGCTGTGCACCAAAAAGTGAGGGTATGTCAGTTACCTGTGACCAACCATATTTTTTATTCAGCCTAGCAAAACCTGGACTATGCCATGGCTACTTATTGGGGAGTAGGTGGTATATTCGATTGATCATTATTAACAATTTTTTATATAACTGAAAACATTTGGGGTCCTATTATGTTTTGGCAATGTTGTCGTCAGGGTTTTCTATCTGTGGACACAACATATCTTTTGATATTTTGACAAAACGATCCCTAGCAGTAGATATTGTGTTGGATTAAATTTTTGGGGTTTCAGCTCCTGACCCTTTTTTAGGGGTTTCAAAAGGGTTTTTTTAATTATATTTCAGTATTTTTATTTCATTTTTGATGTTCATTTTCATTTGGATCCTTGCCAAAAAAAAGTTATCAAATAGACTACTCTCATCATGTTTTTGAGTAACAAGGGTGTAAAATTGGTCCCACTTAAATTTTTGAAACTTTTTTATTATCTGATTTTATGTTTTTTTTTTTTTTTTGTCTTGCCCACAACTTTTAGTTGTGGAAGCTAGACATGGGTATTGCTCCCCGGGGGTGACAGCATTAAAGCTTTAAATCTCTGAAACTGTGTGACCCAGGTTTACCAATTTTGTTATGCAGAGACATTTGACCCTGACTAAATTTTCATCGTTCAATAAAATGTCAATTTTGCGAAAAGTTTTCACATTCAAGTCCATTTCTCAACAACTGTATAAGCTAGATCCAGCATATTTGGTCCATAGTTACATGTAGATCTTAGTGAGTAGTTGCCTGTCTGCTATATGACATCAGACATTTAACGTGACAGGTCAACTTTTTGTTTTGCCACAATCCACATTTGGAAATCAGCTATTCTGATTTACAGGTGAGACATTTCAGTGTCCACACCTGTTAACATTGATTCCTTATTAGAAAAAACAACACATTTCAAATTTCAGACTTTTTCATTACTTATCAAATTTGAAAAGGATTTGTTTGAATAAAATAGAACAAATATTAATATAAGCATTTTTTGTAGCATTTACTGTTTTGTTTTATAACAAATGGCTTCAAAGAGGCTAAAAATGTGATTTTGTAGGTGATGAGAAATTCTTATATTCGTCAAATTTTTTTTAATGATTTGTCTCATTGAGAGTGTTCAGAGGTATGCAAAACTGATTTTCTACATCTTGTACTGTTTCAAGGATAAAAGGGGTCAAAGTGGACAAAAGTGGAATTTCACAGGGTATGGCAATATTTTAATTCAGATTCAAAGTGTCAAAGTGGCTGAAAAATTCAAAATCCTGTGTCCATCATCTTACTATGTCCAACACATTACTGTGTTAATCAAATTACTGTGTCAAGCACAATACTGTGTTCAATATAATACTGTGTCCACACTTACATGTACCATAATGTTCATTTGTACAACTTCTCATGTCAAGGGGCTGCGCTTATATCATGCTGTGCTTGCAAAACATCTCAGTCAAGTTTATTTTTGTAATAGGTGGTAAGAGAACATTAGTTCTACAGTGACTGTCTTAGAAACTAACTTTCAGGTCACTGTAGACTTGTCTCTATTTTACATAGACCACTTATAATTGATGAATTTTAAGTAAAATTTTAAAAATTTTACAAAGACCTGCACATTTTTACATAGACTTTGTCCATACATCTACTGCTAGTTTCTTTCACTGGTTCTACAATAATGAAAAATGTTTTTCTGAAACTACCAAATATGTACTATTGAGTTCTTGAATCAGTCAAATATTGTATTTAATATATTTACCTGTCTAATGTTTTTGATTAATTTTTAAAAAGGAAAATATTGATAAAATTTAAATGTTTGAATTACAACTGTTCAGGTTACATAAATTATTGGAATAATGTTACATTTGGCATATTACTTGAGTTGTTATTTTCAATTTATAATTTAAGCCACTCAGAATAAATGCTTTGTTTTCTGCAGCTATTATTTAGTTGAGCTGGAACCCCCCCCCCCCCAGTAGTAAAGTAACTAATAGACATTACTTTTCTATATGTAATAATACTTTGAAGCATTATGAAAATTGGGCCAAACATTCTTTTTCCTTGTTTGAAATTGTATTTAACATCTCAGCTTGCACATAACATGAATTCTGAAATATGTGATAGTTTTGACAAAAAAGATCTAAATTTCTTCTTTGAAACTGGTCACTTGAAACCATATCGTTATCTTTATATTTGGCTTTTCGTTGTTCATTACAGCATGAACTGTATATTTTATTTGGTCCATGAATATAGATAGAAATTCAAATCATTTGACTGATCTTCCGATTTTTGGAACCTAGCCTGCCCATGTCTGATAAAGGTAAATCTGGAAAGCTGCTTTACGCACAGTTAGATATGACTTTTGAATACTTTCGTAAACCGATGTAAGATGTGGCTTGTTTCTTTCTGGTATAGATTCCATATTCTTTCTTTTAAATATTGATAGCTTGATCGAATGGCCCTTAATAAGGTGATTGTCTTCAAAATTTTGCCTTGCATCCCAGCCAGTCAATCAAGACAGCAATAATATTAGTGGTTGCTCAAATCAGAAAATTCATTAAGGATCTTCTCTGAACCTGCTTATGGTCACTTGGAACCAAACTGAAGTGGAATATTCCTTAGGTGGCCTTAGCCTCCTTCAAAATTATAGGTGATAAACTGCCAAGCAACAAAGAACAAAGGTGTTGTCATAAGATAATTAAGACAATAGGATGCAAGAAAGATCAAAAGATATTTTTATGGAAATGTCATTGCCAATAAAAAACAGTTCATTCAATACTTGTCATTTAGAATTAGATATACCGGTAAAACATGAATAATATAATAAATCAAACATCACCTTCCATAATGTGAATGCATGTACCTGTACCACGCTTTTTGGCAATAAAATTGTTATTTCATATTTAGTTAGTGTTTATTTTTATTTTATTTTGGATTATTACCTTCTTTTGATAACCTTATGACACATTTCAATGATTTTGAATTTCATACTTTATCATCTGAGCTGAAAATGCTAATTATTCCAGCAGCAAAGACAGGAAGAGGCCCCCCGAAAGCCAGCCATGATAATGACTTTATTTAGTACTTAATGTTAGAGGAAGTCAACCTGTTATTAGAATCACATTTGAATATGATGCTGTAACTTTTTTACCTGTGATTATAACAAGATACTGCATTCATTTTCTTTTTTTATCTTCCCCAAGAAAATATTGATTTCATGTTTGCATTTAATCTCAACCCGATCAGTCTTTGAATTATGCTTTCATTTGTCATAATTATCCAAAGTTATAAAGTGGTTTGCATTTAAACCAATAATTTGGATCAATTTTACATTTCTCTTAGGAATAAATGATAAGTAGCAATCTAATGATTTATGATGACATGAACAGAAAGTGAATGTTGCACAGAGCACAAATTAAAAATGTAACATGATGTAACAAAAACTGTTGCAGGAGAGATGATCACATTCCATGAATTTTACTGTAAAGCTTTTAGAAACCTGATGTAGAATGTAATATTGAGATTTTGTAGTTTGTATATTATGCAATTATAGCCTGTGTATGAGGTCAATACTAAGTTATATCCATCTGAGAAAAGTATTTTAAAAAGGAAATATTCCGTGGTCAATAAACATGTACAATGTAACCTTCTATTGACCTCATACATATGCTGCAGGAGCCTGGGTGTGCAAAGTGGTCCAAGTAGTTGATTTAATCTTATCTGACTTTGTACCATACAAAAAATGGTGTGATCAACTCATATCTCACATGATAAGGTTTGCCAGTGACCTGCCTTATCGATGGTTATCTCTGGTCACTGGCTTCCTCCACCAGTAAAGCTGACCGCCATGATATGACTTAAACAATATTGTTGAAAGTGGTGTTAAACACCAATCAAATATACATATGCGACAAGTTCAACAAAAGTTGCTGAAGGCAAGACATATAGGATCTTTCCCAGTGGAAAGATAAGAGAGCTTGGTCTCAGACCCAAGGCTAAGATATCTTTATCCATCTTGTAGCTCTGCTGAGGTTTGGACTAAAGATATATTAGCCTGAGGGTCTGAGACAAACTAGTTGAGACTTTCTTCTTGGGACTAATACTTTTTATCTCCAAATAGTTTCTTTTTAACTTTGGAAATCATTGTTAATTTAACATATTTATTAACTTGATTTATTAAATTGTGACAAAATATTCTGAAATTGTTTAATTTCGGATATAGTTTTTAAGTGTGAAAAAGTGTTTCTCTAATTCTTTTTTCGTTTTTAGGCCTCACATCTGTTTTTTTTTAAAGTTTTTAAATAAATGTTTTTCAAACTTCAATAGTTTTGTTAAATCTACATTGACTTTTATGAAATTTGCTTGGAGACTTCAGTATGATATAATTTATCATCCAGAGTAAAATATTGAAAGAATTTTGTTTAATTTTGCAACTAAATTGCCTTGAAGAAAAAGAAAATATATTTCGGAAGTAGGGAAAGCTATTTATTGATGTGCAACCAGCTGTAGATTCTTTTGAATTATTTTGGTAGTCCTTAAAAGGAATTAAAAAAGAATTCAAAATGAAGTTATCAGATGTGTCTGTGATTGACATGAGTACATTAATGGCCATCCTTACATCATCTGCTGGTGAAGTTATTTGAAAGAAAGAATATGGAATGTATGCCAGAAAGAAACCTTTTCTGAATTGTGTACTGCATAATTTCTCCTTAAGCCTGTTCCTTTTGTTTACTAGATTCCTGTAGGGCACAAAACACATTCTTAAAAAAAATAGTGCCTATCAAACAGATTGTAGACACAATAGAAAAACATTGTTTGAAAATGCCTAAATTTCACTGCGTCAGAACATATACTTTTCAAGGAGTAACAGATGAGAGATCAGTAGCATTAGAACCAAAAATAGGCCGTATATGATCCAAACATAGTAAAAGAAGTACTCAAATCCAATAAGTAGGAAGCCAAATCTAATGGTAAGGAAGTCAAATTTACTGCAGCACAGATAAATATTTGGAGAAAATTTCTGTTCTCATGCAACAGTAAGTTTATCAAAGCAAACTCATTTATAAAATGGACATTGAAAATTGGGTAAGGATTTGGTCTGACACTGGCTCTTTTGTCATCGTCAAAGCAGTTATAAATAAACTTCAGTAGTGGTTGTTAATGGTTGCTGTATTTGTATGATATCTCTTAAACAATAAATCAGGTACTGAACTTGATGGATAACAGTCATTGGAGAGAGTAAGTGCCTGTTCACACTACAAAAGTTAATCCGGATTACTTCAGGTAAATGTGGATTAAGTCACATTACGTTTACACCAGTTTTCTTATAATCCTGATGAATTTTATCCAAATTCAGTAAATCTGGATTAAACTGTAGTATGAATGCAAAATGTGGATTAAATCTGATGTCATAATTAGTATGTTACTTTTGGTCTATAGATTTCTACGTTTCAATTTTAATCCAGATATGCCACAACCACAACACCAGTGTGAGCGCAACAGGTTACCTGTATACTGGCTTAAGTTTTTCGGATTAAGTTAATCTGGATTAAGTTAAGCCTAGAGTGAAAAGGGCCATAGCAACAACATATATACTCATTACAGCAACAGTTCCAGATTGTACTGTTTATCAATGTACTATTGATGTTTTGTGTGCAATATGTGTGTTTTGTGATTTGTAAGTTTACTGTTTTATTGACAGCCTCAGGAAATCCAAAAAGCCACTCTGAAAGCCACCATCAATAGCCTGTTAAAGGACAAAAGGTAATCATTCATATACAGTAAAGGTCTTGTTATAAAGTTCTAGGTCTGTGGGCATGTAGCACCATTGTTTCTGAAAAAAAGTCCTGCATAAAAAATATTTATGCAGTTTTCTTATTGCACCTTACAGGTAAAATTAACATGTTAGGGCTTAAATGAAAGTTTAAAAAGTATTTTTCACAGAAATGAAACCATTTATTCCCTGTGAGTATGATTATTTTAGGTTATAAAGTAAGTGATGTGGTCTGGGAAATTCCCTTTTTCAAAAAAGGTAAACACATGGGAAAAATTTGATTTTTTTTCAAGCTGATTTAACAAACATTTTAATGATCAGTGTACCATTTCCCCATTAGGTTAAAAATCTATGTAACACATGCTTCACAATGGTATATAACATGTGCAAAACTTTACATCTATATGTTCATACTAAAACTCGGAAAAGTGGCAAAAATGCATAAATTTAAATAGGATTGCATTATGACATCAAGACCTTAAGTTATTTATATTACTGACTTCTATGCAAAGCAAAGAAAATTTTAACAGTTTTTACTCATTATTTTGGTTTAAATATCAGCTGAACCAAGCAGCATTTCGTGGAATTATTGATATGCCACAAGTATATTTATTGTGGAGGCAAAATCAGAAATCTTCATTCCACACACATAAGAAACCAGGAACTTGGTCAAAATTGAAGTACAATTTAAAATTCAAAACATTGATTAAATGGTCAGTTAACATATAATTTCCCTTTTTAATTGGACGACTTGAATAATATTTTCACAAAACTAGTTCTAATACGCACATTACTGTTTTTTGTTTACATCATGTTTTCATTAGGACAAAAAAATACGCGATTCTTTCAAAATATTTAAAAAATATTCTTCTAATATTTGGCTGATTTTCCTTATTTTTGGGCTTAAATAATTATGTGCTACAGTGTAGACCAATATGATATTGATACTAAATATAGATCTTTTTATAACATATTAGTTGGCATAAAATTGTGGTGGTCTGTGATAATACTAATATTTGGAAAAAGGTCTAAAATTAGTATTTTTAAAAAAATTTTTAAGCAAATAAGATATTCAGTCAAACTTTGCTACCGTAACTGGATATTGAAGGATTGCTGAGAATTGTTCAAGTTATCAGTTGTTTGAGTTACCCAATTTCGTCAATGAAACAGTTTCAAAGCCGCATGTTGTATGGAGCTTTCTATGAGCAGCGAAAAACTGTATTATTTGACCATTTACCATAGTTTCTCTGTCAATTTCTAGTTATGACTTTAAATGTTGATTATAAAATTGGTTAATGTATTAACATGTTGATTTCCATGGCCTCAGTGGCATGAGAATTTATCTCGATTTGATCTTAAGGAAGGTTATTCTTTTCCTGCAATATGCATTATGCATTATCTACCTGTATGCAAAGTTAAACAATGGAAACACAATTAAGACAATGAAACCCTACAAACAGTGATGACATAACATTTTTTACCTTTTATGGTTAAATTTTTGTGCTTGAATAATTGATAGATATGAAATTTGTAATATTAATTGTCCATTAGATATGAAATAATTAACAATTGGATTACCAAAATAAACATTTATGACAGGATAATTACTTGTCATTAATCAAATATCAACAACACTTTTCACAACTTTTGGTTTGACATTTGTGCAAATATGATTTTCTAGTTTACAATGGATGATTGAATAAATTCATTATTCATGAGAATAAATTATAAGAGTTTAACTGTACCAGCTACTGAGGCTACTTCATAAAGAATAATAGGGAAAATTGTTGGGACTTGAACAACTGCCCAAGATGTTCTAGCCAACTAAGTTCGAGCTGCTGAGTTTAACTATTTTTGGTTCAATTAGATATGTTGTTATGATGATCAGAAAACAATGTCCCAAAATTTAATGTTAAAATATTTGACATCATGATAGGCCATATTGCAAAATCATCACATGACTCGATCGTTTTTGAGGGCCAAAAAATGTACTTGAAGTACACTACGGCTCATGACGTTTTTGTCAAATCCACTGGTCCATGGTGGGAGTGGGCACAGAGTGGGCAGGAGTGGACTGTCCACCGTGGGCAAGTGGATTTGACAAAATTCACCTGAGCCGTAGTGTACTTTGTCCTGTCTCACCTGAAGGAAAAACTTCTGTTTAAAGGCAAAGGGGATTACAAACATGTATCTTTTGGTATCCTTATTATTATCGCATTTGAAAGTTCATCTGCAAAATTATTGTAATTTATTACTGTGACATGGCTATGTCACATTACAGAAAGGAAATATTTATATATACCCCCAAATTTACAGCAGTTCACAACATAAGAATAAGTACTGAACATGTACATAATTCATGTTATCTTGTAGTATCCACAGCTTATTAGCATAATTTTTCACAACTACAGGCCACAAATTGTCATCAAACACAGAAATATACTTTCTATTGATAATTTTTCCCTCTACTTCTGACAAAGTTCTCACTTTATTTATCGTCAGTCTCCAAAACATATGCTGGCATGTGGAGAATGGCTACTGTACATTCCCAAGCAAGCAGGGTCAAATATTTCTCCACACATAAAGTTTCATTTCCCTACAAAGAACAACTTTCATCTCAATACTGAAATTGACCTGTGAACAATTATTTTCCACCGTCCAGACTTGCAGTTCCTAACACCATTGGACAGTTTTTTTTTGCGATTTTTTTTTAGCAACTGTGCATCTTTCAGTTTAACCCTGGATGCAATATCTGGTATTACATGACCTATCATGAGTGTTGGTGTGCTGATGCATCTTTATAATAGTCTGATAGCGTCCAACTTAAATGAGGTCAGTTGGATGTCCACTTAATGCTTCACTGACTGCAGTTCAGTTTTAAAACCAATTTCTAATCTCAAATACTGCATGCCCTTCCATCATGTAGCTGGGTGTGCATCTTAAGGAGTCTATCCATGCCTGTAGCCAGAAATTTTCAACTGAGGGTTCAACCACCTCGGGAAGTACCTTCACAACTGAGGTCTGGGGTATTTGGTGCAAAATGCTGTAATATAGCCATTTCCTAGCACTGATTTTTGCATTTCAGAAAGTCTTTAAGACTTTAAGACTTTAATAATCAGACATCAATCTGAATTGCGAGTTTAATAGTGCTTATTGGTTTTCAAGGGGGGTTCGTCCAAATGCTTTCAGCATCCCACTTATGCTAAAAAGACTAAGATTCAGTTTTTGCATCCTAACTCTAATCATGGATAGTGTGTGACCTAACAACATCTATTTGGGTTTGCTGGTGTTTTTAATGGAGTCTTGTCAGCATCACAACGGAAATAGGTCAGTCTGAGCAACATGGACATTTCACTCTTCATTGTCTCAAGACTGAAGCAAGAGTTTATTATATTATGTTAATTTAACCTTCTTATTCAAACTAATTTTCAGTCTCAAGGGTGTTCCATGAGTCCAGGTACTACTGTACAGCCATGATCATTCAGACTGAAATGGCTCAAACACCATGGATACTTTGGAGAGACAATTAAACCTTTTTTATGTCCAGTCAGCATTCTTTGAACATGTTAACTGTTTTCAGACCTCGATTGTTTGAATAATTGAACAGTTTTATTTAGGATGTTGAACTGTATTTTATAACAAAATAAACATTTGGTTTTTTTAGTGAGGACTATAAAATATAAAAAAGATGTGTTCATGGTGACAAAAAAGGTTTGAATTAAAAACTCTGGTATGAATAATTTTGTTCAAGCTTTTACTCATATTATATTTTCTGTATGTTTATGTTGAAAAATGTTTTCTTTATTAATGCTTACATAGAAATCAGGAGTCAGGAAATGGAATTATCAGGTAAATACAATGTATTGCATTAACCCTATATCCAAGCTACTGGTACTTAGAAGGACATTTACCTGTAACAGAATGCTCAAGGTTATGGAGCATTAATGGAAGTACAAGTACTGGTACCTTTGTGTTACCCTTGGTTACATTGTAAACACCTGAACTTTTTATTGTCTGTATTCTTGTATTCTTTAATTTAGACCCTGAAATGTCACAGACCCTTCTTGTGGAAAGGGTTATTTCCATGTCCCGAGCTTGTGTCCAGAGAAGCTAGGTCAGTCCTTGAATAAGCCATTCATTGCATGAATGAATTATACAAAGTGTTGATTGGAATTGTCTTATAGAAGTAGAAATAAATTTTTTCTTAGTCAATAGGGATAAAGTAAGGGAAATATTAAAGGAATGGAAACACAAACAACTATTGATTTATGAGAGTTACCATTTCTTGTGATCATTTATAACAATTAATTATAATCCTACCGGTAGTTCAGTACAATTATTGTAACATAAATTTTATTTTTTATTTTTAGACCCCATACCAAGGATGATTTAAGAGCTTATTTAGTTCTGATGCAGGTGAGTTTAAAACAAAATACCTAATCACTGATTCATTTGGTAAACAATAGATAGAACAGGTCAACTAGTCCTCATCAAGTATTAATTGTTGAATGCCTTCATTATTGAAATATGTAGCATCATGTAATATTAATTTGGTAAAAATATTCAAACAGGCATATTTCTGCTTATACCTGATAGTATTGGCCAATTTTGTTTTAAGGCAGGATATCAAGTTGATGGCACATGACATGTCGAAAGTCTTTTTTGTGATTTAGATACAAATTCTTTAAATCACATATATAAAGATTCATCATAATTTTATAAACTTTTTTTTATATTTGCAAAATATATCAAATTATCTATTACAAGAAAAGATATGGAATTACTTCAATGTGGGAGATGAAACTTTTGGTAGCCTTCTATCTAAGAGATAAAAGGTCCTAATATTTTTATGCTATGAATTAAATTTGTTGCCCACCTAATATGAATATAAAAAACCAGTTTATTCAATATCATTTATTTTGTTTTGACTGAGAAGATTGCTAATATCAGTAGGAAACTTCCCGACTAAAACTCTCATCTATTCCTTAGAATAAACATATCAGGTCATATGAGCCATTGCTTTCACTATGAATCGGTCATTTGTTCACATTTTCTTCAACATATTCTCCCCAGAAACTGCTTGAACATTGAATGCAAACTTTGTGGAATGATCCTTGTATCAGAATTTTATCTGACATCCATTGACCAACCAAAATGGGATCCTAGAGCAATTTACTTGAAAAATCTTCTTGTCTGAAACTGCTGAGCAAATGGAAGCATACATTTGGTTGAATGGTAATTATACTTCCTCTGCTAAAAATTGTCTGACATTCCGACTGCCCAACCCAGATGGCAGCCCAGTCAAACATATTTTAACATAGGACCCTGTAAGAAATTCACTAAAATCTTGTCTGAAACTGTTCAACCAATTGGGACCGTAAGTCCACTACAAAAATTGTATCCAGCATTCACCACCATCCAAGATGGCTTTCACAACCAAACTTAGTTCATTGTAAGGCCCAATAGGAAATTCACTTTAAAATTTCCTGTCAGAAACTGTACAGCTATTCAAACCAAACTAAGATGGTCCTCTTCCAAATTTGTACAATGTATCTAGCATCCCCATAACCAATCAAGATGGCCACCACAGCCAAAGTCAATCATGGATCCCTGTGGGAAATTCCCTTAAAAATCTTCTTTTTTTTGAAACTGCTGAGCCCATTGAAACCAAACTTTGGTAGAATGGTCTTAGATGGTCTACTACCAAAATTATATCCAGCATCCCAACTGACAAACGAATAAGACCTTGACAGCCAATAGTTTGGCATGGGTCAACGGGAATTTTTTTTTTAAAAACTGCTTTTCTGAAACTGCATATCCAATATTACTAAAAAAAAAAATAGTGGAATGGTCTTTAGATGGTCCCATTTCCAGAATTGTATCTGCCACCAATCAAAAACCATGTTGTTTTTCACAGCTGAACTTGTTCATATATGGACCCTGGGAATTCATTTTAAAATCTTCTTGTCTTCTTGTCCAAAACTAACAAACCTTGGATGGTCCTCTTTTAAACCTGTGTTTAGCATTCCTTCATTTGAATTACAATGCTTATATTAACCTTCAAATGAGTTACAAGGTTATGGGAGCTTCTGATTCTAATTACTAGAAAAGAGGTCTGCAGACTTGTTGAATTTACCACAAGTTGACTGACAGTTTACAAAATTTACTGTCAACTTTTATAGGAATTTAAAAACAGATTTGAAATTTTATAGAATTTTTATAGAATGGCACCTTTTATTTATCAAACAATGATTCAGTGAATTGATCATGAATTACTTAATTGACAAGTTAATTTTGAGAGTTTGATGTATTTTTTTTTCTGTATAGACAAGTAAAGTAGTTATAAACATACAAAGGTTTGTGTAAATATTGTTTAAATTACCACTTTCTGAGAGAACATAGTAAGGTATTGATTAATACCCGTCGTCTCTCTTATTCACCTCAAATGTTGCTGGATGTTTGTGCCGAATGTGAAAGCGTAGAATCTGAGTTGAAAATAGCAATAACCAAAATTCACAATAGAATAATTGAAGTTATACTATATTAAGTAAATAACATAAAAACCAATAAATTAGTTTTTTCAACCTCTTTTACTTTTAGCCACCAAGGAAACATTGATTGTTCATGTAAACAGGAACATAACAGTTAAATATTTATATTTTAATAATTGATTAACCTTTTTCTGTAAAGTAAGACATTCTTAATTATATCTGTTTGTGATAAAATTATACTTTCTGTCAGCATCTAACGTCTACCAAAAATCAAAAGCATTGATATCCTGTAGTAATATTATATTTTATGATTATATTAGCAATATTTAAAAAAAGAATAAGGAATATATGCTAGAAAGACATGATCCACATCTAACATATATTTATAACAAATATACAAAAACCATATTTAACTGTGTCAAGCTCTTTTCTGTAGTAACCTTCATCAGGCACGCTAGGGGCCAAAACTAGGAAGATCAGTCAAACTTTATTACTTTTTAGTTACTTTCATGGACCAAATAAAATTTATACAGTTCATGACATAATGAGCACCAAAAAGCCAAATATATAAAGAAAACAATCTGGGCAGTTTTCAAATTAAAATGTTGAAAAGATGTAAACTGGTACTATCTAACATACACTCTGGTACCAAAAATAAATATGAGCATACAACCCCAACATCGGGAAGTGTTTTACGACCTCCACACAGCACAAGAGAAAAAACTCTGCCTTATAATATTTAAAAGAACAATATATGTATGATTTTTATCTGCTGCATATCATTGATTTCTTCACCAGATTATAATATAAAAATCAAAACATCCTAATTGCCAATGTGCAGTTTAAGCTTGTTTCACTAACTCTAATTCTAATGTGATTTTCTTGTTTTAAAAAGTACCGTGATTATCAACACCATACACATGCAGTTTTGGGGACTTTGATTGATGACATAACTATTCAGCCAGATTATCACTCATACCTGTTAACCCTCCCACATTAGGTGGGAGACTCCCTCTTCTTGGGTCAGTCTCCCACTCAGAGAAAGTCTCCCATGTGGGAGACACCAATCTCCCTCTTTCACACATTTCTCTCCCAAATCTCCCTCTTTGCAGAAATATCCACAAATTATGTTCTAAATGGCATTTTAAATTGATGTAAATGCAATGATTATGTAATTCATTATTCATTGAGAAGAAATCAACAAAATCATTAATCCTTTTGTTGTAATAATTGCTTATTAGTAGAATGATATCAAAGATTTTATTTCTTTATCTTATGTTTCTATTTAAATTTCTAGCAAAATGATTTTTTCTTTGTGCTAAAAAGGTTGTCACACAAAATCTTCCACTTAGAAAAGCTGAAAAGAGGGAGATCTTCCTCTTTGAGCATTCAATAGGTTAACAGGTTTGATCACTTATGGCAAAGTCAGACCTTTAAAGAACTAGAGCAGCAAAGTTTTACATTTTATTGATAATTGTATTTTCTGCGATCTTGATATTTAAACCTTTAAAGGTATGGTAAGCATAGTCAGTTTGCCCTTTTTAATGAAATTCTTCATTTTTTCAGTAATTTGATAAGTGACAGTTGGATAACAACCTACTTTTGATATAATTTGATCTTTCAAGATAAGCTGTTAATGATGTCACAGTGAGGTCACCATTATGTCATTATAATATAGTTTTTTTTTATAAATCGAGTACAAAATAATTACATGAAGAATGTTTCTCATGAAGCTATAAAACATTGTTTAAGAGAAACATTGTTGCTCATAGTTAACTGTTGGAAAACCGGTTGAAAAAAAGTGCAAAATTTTCTTACTGATTATATACCTAAAATGACTGATTTTTAGGATTAAAATTGAAATTTTCTCTTGATATACAAAACTTTTAATAATGTTTTTATAAAATCTCAACATTTGTGAGTAGTTTTAAATCAGTCAACTTTAAATATAACAGATTTTGTTGTTTAACAATAAAAGGGGCCAAAAATCTTCCTCAGCAAGGCTCATTATTCAGATAGTTATAGTATAACATTCTCAATTGCAGAAAACATAATTATCAATGACTTACAATATGATTTTCTATTCATTAGATACTAAAAATACCTGTGCAATTATGATTGTAAAAGTTGATCAGTATCATAAATTATCATGCTGGTAACCAGAAATTATCAAAGGTGGGTTATGTCCACTTGCAAATGAGATCTGGGGTATTTGGTACAAATTCCTGCAATCTAGCCATTTCCTGGCACTGTTTTTGCATTTCAGAAAGTCCTGTTTTTAGACTTTAATAGTCAGACTTCAGTCTGAATTGCGAGTTTGATAGTACTTATTTGTTTTCAAAAGGGGTTGGTCCAAACCCCTCAAACCCCCCTGGTTACAGGTAAATTTGATGAGATTAAAATTAATTTGAGGATATTTATTGTATATTATACTTATTAGTAACTCTTCGGTTTAAGAGGACTTCTGCCATACAGATTCTTGTTTTTGCTTTTTTCACCTGATTTTTTAAAAATCTCAGGAAGAGATAAAATTTTATTGGTAAAAAGTCATTAGAGTGTCATAGGTTTGATGTCTTAAATCGTAGAACTCAGAACTTAGACATTCCTTTTATGACATTTTCGTTGAAAGAAATTTGCTGGATATTATCACTGAGAACCCAGATCCTATAGACCAATTGGGAAATTTAACTCCTGTCCTCGTAAAACGCATTGCACAATCTCAGCATCCTCGTAAATGATGTCTTGACCAATGAAAATAAACTAGAACAATGACGTTCCCAAAATTCCTTTGCATTTTATTGCAATTGTCAGGGGGAATATGAATTACAAACAATGATTATAATCATCATAAGAAACATGCAATAATATAAAATAGGGATATAAATATCTAATGCCTTTTGTTTTGTAGAACCCTCAGTTTGAGAGTACATCAACCTATGTCATCTTTGCCCATATGTTACGACAGATTGCTGCATTAAATGATCATGATCATCATTTCCTTGTACACTGGATCAGGAAGTAGGTCCTCTTTTATTTATTGCTTATTTATCACATTCCAGGTAAAAATTCATTGGATCCTTTTATATGTATGATAACCCAATACTTACATGAGATTGAAACTGTTCTGTAACCTTCTTCAGATTAACATATACCTTTACTTGTTCATAATGTTATATATATATTTTTTTGTTATATATATTTTTTTAAATGGAGTAAGGAACAAAAAAGCTTCCAGCAAAACTTGTAAGTTAAGTTTGTGCTGCAAATTCATAGATTTTAATTTCATTCTTTGATTTGTCAATCTTTATTTTTACCTGCGTCGCTGAAGGCGGAAGCAGGTCTTGTGTAGCCGCTTGACTCCGTCCGTCCGTCATGAACGTTAACTCAAAAATGCTTTATTTGATTTTTCTCAAAATTTGTTATGTTGTTAGGACTGATGAAGCCTGGTTCCCTTTCATTTTTTTTTAAATTCAGATGTGTCGTTACAGAGTTATGGGACTTTGTTTCTGCGAAATGGACTTTTTTCTGATATGTCATACACTAACTCAAAAATGCGTTATCCAATTTTTCTCAAATTTTGTTATGTTGTTGGGAATGATGATGCCTGGTTCCCTTTCGTTTTTTTTTTTTTATTTTTTTATTTCAGATTTGTCGTTACAGAGTTATGGGACTTTGTTTCCGCAAATTGGACTTTTTTCTGATATGTCGTACACTAACTCAAAAACATGTTATCTGATTTTTCTCAAATTTTAGTATATTGTTGGGAATGATGATGCCTGGTTCCCTTTTGTTTTTTTTTTTTTATTTCGGATGAGTCAATAAAGAGTTATGGGACTTTGTTTGCGCAAAATGGACTCTTTTCTGATATGTTGTACACTAACTCAAAAATGCCTTATCCTAATTTTTCTCAAATTTTGATATGTTGTTGGAACTGTAGATACAAGACATTTTCACCAAAATCATTGCAATACTTCCATGCTGGAAGTCCTGGTCACCTTGATTTTTATTTAAACAGCGAGCGACGCAGGTCCAGAGCCGTCTTTGCTCTTGTTATACACACTCATAAGCTTTTTGCAGGCTAAAATAGATTTCCGTGCCTTGTGCAGAAAATTCTTATAGAAATTATAACTATTTTTATAAACACTTAATAATTTGTTTGTGGACTACAGCGATTTTGGAAGAGCAAATATTATGCTTTAAAACAAGAAATACCATCTAGAGTAAGTTCCCTTGATTTGGACCCTGATTGTTCCTTAAATTAGGAAATATAATCAAATGACTTGTGTCAATTTACAGCAAATACTTAATGCTCGACAATGCAAACAATAACATGTTTGTGGGGAGTGGTTTTATATGTCGGTACGAACCAACACGGTTACAAAACAACCCAGTTATGGAACGACCAGTTTATGAACTGACTGGCATCTGTGCAAACTTATCTGTACGATACTGTTAAATAGAGAATGATAAATGCAGAGTGCCATCTAACCAATATGAAAATTTGATCTAATAATTTGCAAAAATAAAGAAAAGCTTAATTGAAAGCTCCACAGATCACTCGCCAGGTGGGCTAGCAGAAAGAAAAAATCAGGAGCCCACAGGAAAATGTGCTTGCCAATGGCAAGTGGGCGACCGTTAATTTCACACCCTGTTACAAACATAATGTCTAAACATGCTCTATGGGAAACTTTTTGTTTCAAATGGTCCAATTTCTCCTAACAATCAGGAGTACAAATGAAAACAGATATGTAATAGAATAGCTGAAAGGGATATAATTTAGGAACAAATCAGTAATTTCCTCAGAAATTTTCTTAAGAATTGTTGGATTAACAAAAGCATGGTGGCTGGTGGAAAGAAAATTTTAACAAAGAATGTTCAAAAAGATATACTTTTAATGCATAGTTGTTGAAAATTCATGCTTCAACCATTTGGGGAAAACACTACCAATTTTTACTGCTTT
>JARWCS010000002.1:3038196-3054897 GCA_034783895.1 Geukensia demissa
AACAGACTATAGCATGTGGTTCTATGACGCCACATGCTTTCGTTGGCTCTACTGCATCTATCAGCAAAAAACATTTCAGCTAACGTGGAGTGATATTGATGGATTTTACGCTATAACTTGGGGCCTTGTCAATGCTTAGGAATGAAAATTATTTGTTTGTTTGTTTGATTGGGGTTTAGCGCCACTTTCAATAATATTTCAGTCATATTGCGACAGTCAGTTTTACTGGTGGAGGAAGCCGGAGTACCCGGAGAGAACCACTGACCTTGTGCAGGTAACTGACAAACTATCACATGCAATGCGAGTTAAATGCAACCCATTTTTGTATGGTACAAACTCAGGCGCGAACTCACGCTGTATAGGTGATTGGCTATAGAGATCTGTACAGGTAAGTTTAAACCATTACCTTGACCACTCGACCATCCAGGCCTGGAATGAAAATGATTAAGAAGTTTAAAAAAAATCAAAATACAGTTGCTAACTAACTCTATATTGTCTCTTGCTTACTGGCTGAATGTTTGGATATTTAGCCAAGTTGTGATTTTTAGAATAATAGAATAACTTAAGTAGTTACAGCAACCATTTAATTCTGAATCCTTGGTTTAGAGGGGTCTGACGTGTATTCCAGCAAACCATTTTTCTGACATAACATTATTCCTACGACCCTCTGTTCCAAAAACCTCTTATTTGACAACCAATATTTCCACCAGTGACCCTTAACTTGTCAAAAAGGTTAAAGAAACTTCTATACATGTACATTGCATAGATGTATCTTGCAAGTAATTGGCTTTCAATGCCAGCATCTTT
Organism: Geukensia demissa; assembly: GCA_034783895.1. NCBI lineage: Eukaryota > Metazoa > Mollusca > Bivalvia > Mytilida > Mytilidae > Geukensia > Geukensia demissa. The sequence continues at coordinate 3,039,004 of JARWCS010000002.1, forward strand.
TTATTATGTTTTAGATCTCAATTTAGATTTAGAGGATATACCTATCAAAATCAAATATTTCTTACATGTATATTGAACACTTTGTGCCATGGCAATTTACTGTACTCATGATACTGTTGCCATTTTCAGATCTTTCGGTGAATGTCAGTGCTTTTGTGATTCTTATGTTTACTTTAAAAACATGTTTGTTTTTTTTTCACTTATACAAACACAAGAGGAAATAGATGTAACATGTACAATGCTGTACGTAAGCTTAGAATGCGTAACTTAATATCATGAAAAATTTTCTGCTTGATCCATGATAAGGACTTGCATTCCATTATCATGCACTTGTGTAAAGCTCTAAATTGCCTCAAATAAAAAATCATGTATGCATAAAATAATACTGCTCTTATGTTAATATTATCAAAAATATACATGTAACAAAACTTTAAACTCAAGGACAAAGACAAACCTATGACCACATTTCCTGACTTGAGACAGGCAAATGAGACATGTGGTGGGGTTGAACTAGTTTAATGGGTACCCAACCCCCACCTCCCCCAACATGTGGCCAAAGGAAAAATAAAAAGCAGCAGCAGACGAACCACAAAAACCAAAGTAAAATTAAGATAATCTGGCATGAGAACAAATTCAAGTGTAGGCAGAAGAATTTATACAGCATAAAATATTTCTGCAAATAGTGTCATCAATAGCCCGACATTTATATATAACATAAGAGAACTATTTAGTCAGCCATAGGGCACATTCAAGATAAATGTAGGAACAGTTAATAGTAGGGTGAAGTTAAATTGCAAATATTAATGTAAGACTCCATAATTTGGTAAACCGATGACCAGGATTCCTGACTTGGGACAGGCACATGAGACATGTGATAGGGTTAAACTAGTTTAGTGGGTACCCAACCCTCTCCAACAAGTGGTCAAAGGTAAAAATCAAAGAAAACAAAAGCAGCAACTGACGAACCATAAAAATGAAACAGAAAGTCACCCAATTCGATTAGAGAGTACTTCAATTACAATAAATATACTTAACAATATATATTTCGATCTTCATTCCAGAAAAAAAGACAGGTATATGTAAAATTGAGTTAGATCAAAGAGCAGCCGCTGATCGACATGCAGTTTTAATGTGGGAACAGGTATCTTTTTTAGATATATAAATTGTTGTAGTTAACACTGTTGTTTTACACCCAAAAAATAGTATTTATGTATTTTACAAATATTTAGATACCAGTACATTATTTCTACCATGTCGATGGCCTAAAATTGTGAGGTATCTCTTGTTAATTCTGGGTAAGAAATACCCTTTTCAGCTAGTGGAAAAGTGGAAGATAAGCTTATCACAGTATTGGAGGACAGTTTTCATAGTGCATTTTACAATAACAAGGAAATATTTCTTTCTCTTCATGCTTACAACATACCAAAACATGCAGTTTTTCATGCACTATACAGTGTTCAAGAAAATTTGTGTTAATTGAGCTTCTTTTGATTATAGACCAATAAAACTAATCACTAGTTATCTTTCATTGTTGCTACAGATATTATTCAATACTATGAGTACATACATTACTTAAAACAGTGATTAAAGACAAAGAACACATTGATTTGTTGAGATGATATTTCCAGACATTAATGGTATATTTGTAGAGAAATGGATGCTTTTTACCAGAGGATTTGAAGAATTTTTATTTGACAACTGATGGATTTAAGTTGACATGGTGTGTGAAAATGGACAGTGAGTAATGATTCCAATATTGTATATTGGTAAATAATGTTCAGTTATTTAAAGGCATGCAGGCAAAAATGAAACAATTTTTCCAGCTGTACTGGCTAATGATCCAATCTTACAAAGTACACATTCTTGTTGATGCAGCTGTTAGATAAAACTGGTTGAAAATGATTTTAAATATCAACAGCATTTGGTAACTTAGATAGTTACCTTTCAAAATAACTATTTTAGTTGCTGAAACAAATTTTCTTTAAAAAGAATGCTATAAGTTGAAATTAGGTACCTTCCAAGATAGAATCATCCTCCAGTAGAGAAAAGACAAAGGTGTTCTACTGCCTAGGGCCAAGCCAATATTACACAGAGAAAAAGTTTTCTTATATTCCCTTGCAATATATTTCATTTGAATTACTTAATATAATTGCAGTTGGAATTGGAAATATATGTTGTGCTAGGTATTTTAAAAAGAACAAAACATTTCTTAACATTGGACACCTTTGGCCCCTTGTTTAGACCCCAAAACCAAACACAAGATACTGAAAGCTGAGTACACATTTGCTTGACATATACATGTGCTACCATTCTATAACAAAATAAAAACTGTTTATTCAAAAATCTAAAAGGAGCTCAAGAAACATGTATGAATCATTTAGGAACCTTGCATGGATACATAAACCAAATTAAAATTTTGAAAGATTATTGAATAATTACCAATACGGCTATTTCAGTCTTCACATCACTGATGTTTGGATGGGGATTCATTATTCAATACAAACAATTTTAAGTAATAGATGTCAGCCACTTTTGATTTTTAGCAATATTCTTGGGCCAAATATGTACCCTTGTCCTAACTTGTGGATACTTAACTCTGAGAATCTTTATATATTATTGACTGTTTGTAAACTAATTGAAAAATGTGAAATATTCTTCCCTTCCTGCATAAGACAGGAGGATGACTTTTCTGTGCACTTAAAGATGATGTTGACATTTCCAGCTTATTGACATGTCCCACATTAACCATTTTGGTTGCTTGATGCAATTAGGAGTGACAACTGATATTCGTGCTACAGATGCTGATTTTGACTAATATTTAATGCATGAATGACTGGTTAGGAAACATGGTTAAAGTTCATTCCAGTTTACTGACATGTTCCACATAAAACATATTGGTTAGCATGATGCATCTAGGGATGACAACTGCATTGTGTGCTTCTACTTTTTATCCTGAAGAAATAAATATTGATTACAAAATGTCTATAAGAGGTAAAAAAATCAGACACAAGAAATTTTACAATGGCCATCTATTTCTAAAACAATATAAAAACTGGTTGTGTTTTAATCGCATCACACATGATAAGGTTTGTCAGTTACCTGTGCAAGGTCGATGGTTCTCTCTGGGTTCTCTGGCTTCCTCCACCAGTAAAACTGGCCGCCATGATATGACTGAAATATTGTTGAAAGTGCCGTTAAACCCAAATCAAAGAAAAACAAACAATCATTTTACATATGTTTCCTTTTTTGGTGATCTCATGGTCAAAATATTTATTGGTAAGATAAATTATTGAACAGTCCAATTCAATTAATTTTCCTAAAATGAAAGTTGTCATGCTTATTTTAAGATTTGTATATCAATAGAAATTTATTTTTACCAAATTTGTGTTATATCAAGATATTGAGGTTTGTTTGTCTCATTTTTTATTCATTTCATTTGTTGTAGATCCATTTGTTAGACATCCTTTAGCATTAAGATTATTAGGCATATGTAAGCCTGATGTAGTACGTTAATTTTGTACTGTAGTAATAATTGTTTGTAGTACACCTCGATATATCAGCATGCCATATTGAAATAGTTCAATACAAGATTTTTGCGACATTTTATATTTTTTCTCCTAGTTAAAATGAGTTTTTTACTATTCCATATTTGTCATGAAGTCATTTCATAAATAAATGCATTTTTTTCATTTTATCTGTGAAGAAAGCCAACTTTTATCATCGTTTCTATATAAATAGTTCTAATGCAATACAGAATTACCAGTGATTTGTTTGGCACAAATATCTTGTTTACCAGTTCTGCTTTATATTGCTGGTAAAACTTCATTTGTGACTGTCAGATCTCCCAACTGACACTCTCAACTCTTCAAATATAATACATTTATCTCCTAAATGAACTATGATGCATGCTTTCCATCTCTCTCATCAGGTTTTGCAAGGATTTTCTTGTGTTCCAGGAAAGGGAAATAGATCATAACCATCTTGTTTTATAATTGTGTTCTGTCACATATATTTTTTTTTATACTTTTTTGTAAACCATTTCCCTCAACTCCCAACTCCCCATCAGTGACAGGAGATTAGAGGAAATTTTCTGCAGTATCTTGTAAGAAGTAATGTAGAATGAATGTTTAATTGTTGACAGAAATTTTTTGTCTCGCCTGTGGCAAAGTAGCGAAAGCAAGACATATAGGTATTATATTCCGGCGGTGGCATCAGTGTCATTAGTTTTATTTTAAGCGCTATATCTCTCAACAAATTAAATCTAGCAGAACCAAAATTGGTGTGCATATAGTTTGTGTTTTGAAACTGTAGATTAACCACATGACATTTGTCCTTGACCTAATTTACATGGTTTAGTGACTTTAACACACTCAGCATCAAGTTTCAATACTTAGATCTGTTTCTCAGTATCTTTATGTCATTGGTCAACCATATTGGGTATGCACTGACATTAGGAGTACACGTCAGTCTAAATGTCTTTTGTCCTTGACCTAATTTTCACAGTCCTTTCAAGTTTTCATGCTTAGATCCATTTTTCAGTACCTATGGTAGATCAACAGTATTGGGCATTCTTATACATATAAGGAATTCATGTCAGTCGGGCATTTGTCTTATATCCTTTACCTTATTTTCATTTACTATTAAATAAGGTCAAGTTTTTATGAGTAGATCCATTTTTCAGTAACTATATGTAGTATGTCAACAATATTGAGTATGCATATACATTATCAGGAATACATGTCAGTCTGACACATGTCTTATGTCCTTGAACTAATTTTCATAGATGAGGGACGTAATGGACTTCTCAGGTTCAGATCTATTTCTTTACAACTGGAATACCTGCACCTACCATAATTGGTCTAAAATTAGATCTTGCTAGGTACTTGCTAGTCTGCTATAGGCCATTTGACCTTGACCTCTTTTTCACGGTCCTTTGACTTACATTTAGTTTTGTGATAAGGTCATTTTTCAGTAAAGACATTGATAGATAAGCATTACTTGGTGTGTGAATTCATTCATAGGTGTACCTGTCAGTTTGACATATGTTATTTGACCTTGACATCATTTTCATGGATGAGTGATTTCATATTTTAGTTCATTTTCTCAATAGTTATTATATACAGACTCATAATATTTTGTCTGTTATATACAGACTCATAATATTTTGTCTATAGATAGTTTTTAGCAGTACTTGCAAGTCTGCTGTATGTTATTTGACCATAAACTCTTGTTATTGACCAGCAAGTTTTGTTGTTAAGTTTGTACATGTTGTTTAGTTAGGTCTTTTTTCAGTCTGTCATATATCATGTGTCCTTGACCTCATTTTCATGGTTGAGTTGCTGTGTAAAATTTGCTGACAATGAAGTCAATTTCTCAGGAACTCAACAACTTAGGTTTAGTTTATGAAGCACATCAGTCAATTAATGCACTGATGGTATAAATCACTTATATTCAATAAGAATGGAAGTGTCCACATATTTATAGGGTCAAATTTGTTTTTTTACAGGCAAGACATTTTAGTGTCCACACATAGTATACTGTTTATTGTTGTCATGACATTTAATTTCCACCACTTTATGTATAAGTTAATGTATTCCCACTGGTCATGCAAATGTGGTCAAATAAACTTATAATGTATCAAAGTCACAGGAGATTGACATAGTTGTTATTGTATTAGGAATGGGCATATATATTTATTTATGTGGTGATAATTTTAGAATGACATGACTTGCCTTTAGGTGAACTCATTTGGGATGTTCATATTGCTAAAAAATTAAAATTGTAAATTGAATTTTGATAAAAATAGCAAAATATTAGATGTGATAAGATTGTTTATGAGACAGACATCAAAAACATATTATAACTACATGTATAAACATTTACAGTTACCTAAGGGTTACAAAAAATAAACACTCATCTAAACTCTACAGCAAGATGTAAAAGGCCCAAACGCAAATGTGATATTATTCAAATATATGTGATATTATCTGCCAAATGTGGTAACAATCTAAAACAAGTAACACTTAAACATAAAAGCAAAAGCATCCACTTGATAAAAGGTCCCTTGCTGGGGACAAGCACATAAAATATGTGGTCGGGTTAAACATGTTTGTGATTACTCAACCATTTGCCTAACTTGGGACAGCAGTTTGAAAAAATGACATTAAAACAAACTATAAAAACCAACTCCTATATAAGATTTAACTTTTGAAATTGATGCTTAGTCCACAGACAATTACAAATAAAACAAGAGAAAACAAGATGTAAAAATGGTAAAAAACCAATTTAAGCTACTTCTGATTTAGAAAATTTCACTCTTAATAAATTTTATCAAACAATAAAAATGACCTTTTCAAACCTTCAGACCATAAACATAGTGAAGTTGCTCCTTGAGATTTGCAAATTAGTATCCAGCTGTCAACAGTATAAGAACCGGAAACTCCTGTTTATCTATAAGTATGATATAAATTTAATTAAAAAAGAAAGAAATGTTATGATACTAAAGTTGACAATTTTTTTAATATATTTTTTAAGCTGTTATTTTTTCTTCTTTTAAATTCACTATATTGCATTTTAGATGGCCCAACACCAGTTGGAAAGTTGTATATCAATAGAGTTAGTCAGCTGACACGTATTGCTGGTAATATAGTACCGAGCCATGTTAATCCTACGTTACTAGATCTAGAGGCAGATTCAGATAATGAAGATGAGGCTACAGGTTTGATAAATGTCTAGTATAGGTTTTCTATAGTCAAAGTTTTATTGATATTTGTACCAGTAAAAAAGTGTTTAAATCTTATTATGTTCATAAACTGTTGATATTGTTCATATTGGAAAATTGATGAAAAGTTATTCACTAAGCAAAGACTGTGTTCATACTGATTTTAATGTCTAATCTTTTTGAATGAAAAAAAAATTAAAGTGAAATAATTTCATGTTGTTTTGTGTTTTGTTTGAACTAATCATTAACATTTCAATAGGATTAGAGAAACCATCATTTGACAGTCGATGTAAAATCTATGAGTTAGATCCCTGTGATGGCTATGGCAGAGTTTGTTTGGTTTTTAGAGAAAATAAAACAGGTAATGATTTTATAACTCTTCACAAATGTGGATTTGATGATTCCAGTTGTGTTCATTTTAATCAAATCTGAGTATTAGTTAAAATAACCAGGAATGTCACAGTCATCTCGTAATCTTCTTGCCATCAAAGATATTAGTTTACTTAATTTTGCCTTTATGGAAAGTATCAAACAAAATTCATTATTAGCCATAACAAACATTAAAACCTTGTTTACATAAATCTTCATGCTCGAAATTAATACTGTTGTCAACACCACATCTAAATCATCAAAGTAACTTTTTAGTTTCTACTTAATCCTTAATAATGACTCTCATGCTCCAATTTCTCCTACAGTTAAAACAATTTTTTGCATGTAAACAAAATAAATGATAGCATATAGTTGTGTAAAAATCATAATTTTGAACAATCAAAAATGTACTGTTGTAATATGGTATAGTGCTGTTGGCATTGGTGTTTTTGTCTGTAGACGTGTTGGTTTCCTCTTTCCAATTAATAACATCTAGTAAACCAATTCTTTTATATTTTTATATCTTTTATAAGTTTTTCAAATTTTCATCAGATTTTGATGTTTTTTTTTAAATAATTACTTCTGGGAAATTCATGAAGAGTTACTCCAAGCATTTTATGATAGCATTTATTGTTTTTAATTATAATGGGATTCAGGGCCAAAAAATGATAGCATTGTGTCATTCAAAATAAAGAAGAATAGTAGTACCAAATTGATGGTGAAGAGAAATAAATTTTTATTTTGGCTAAGATTGTTTACTTTGCATATACAAACATTAAGAAACATGGAGAGGTTTACATATAAATAATACAGGTTAGTCTGATTTGTAATATAAAAAAATTAACATGGGATAAGATTTTTTTTATGCCACCATCCCGTTGGAGACAATGGCATCTATACTACATAAAGATTTACTGGTATTCTTTTACATTTTGTTTTTAGGACTAATATAAATAGATAGCTTGTATAAAGCCAATATACACAGGATCAAAATGGGAGATAACTGAATGAAATACCAGGTTACACAGACAGCACTTACATTTATTACAATTTCATATTCTAATTTTAGGAATTCTACCTGTTCAAAAATATTTTGTCGTACAAAATTTCCTTTGCCTGACAAAAGGTCATATTGTAATATATGTATGAAGAATATGATTTTAACAGATTATTTCCCTTTATTAGGATACATAGATTCCCAAGATTTGTTTGATGGAAAACACACATCTGAATTGATTCGATTTGGTAGGATACTAACACACCTCACCACTAATTTACCATACCAAATGCTTTTATTTCCCACTAGCTGTTTTATTTCACAGGAGAAGGAAAATTGAGCATGTTAAATATTTGTATTATATTGAAAATGTAAATATACATTGTATTCAAGGTTTACTTAAGTCACAAATCAATGTATATAGATTCACAGTACATGTATATTCAATTACACAGATGTCATAAAATTTGTCAACATTGTTGACATAATGATTATTTACATTGTTCAAATGCTAAACATTAAATGCTAAATATGAAATTTATGATAAAACAGCAAGAGCTGAATTAAAGTAATGAAGATCAGGAATTTTTTTACAAAGGAGTTGGTTTAGCTGCACTCAAGTAATGCCCCCTTTATACCCCCTTTATACCCCAAAATTTACATCTATTGCCAAGATCAATATAATAATATTTTAAATTGTTTGTATAATACCTTGCATTTAAACGCATATGCATCAAATACTGATCTAAAAATGGATGCAAAATTCTAAAAATATTCATATTCTTAACATTTTAGTTTCTAGGACATTTTTTATCAAAAATATATTTGCTAAACTTGTGTTTAGTTAAAATATTAACATATAAAATCAATACTTATAAACCCAATGACACATTAAGATGTTTAATTACAGTAAAAGAATGGATGCAGTATTGAAAGAATGGATGCAGTCAATACTTTTAGTCCAAACTCAATGTAAAGTTTGACAATTGTGTGTGCAGTGATTTTTTTCTTTGTAAAAGAACTGAAATATACTATGAATTCATCATTTTTTGTTGGTATCAATTTCCATGGATTTAAAAAAAAAAATTCATGGCATGATAAATTCATGAAAAACTAATTTTGAAGTGAAAAATTGAATTTACTGAAGTCTGTCTTTATTCAGTGATGTATACATCGGATGTTTTTGATTATTTGCTCATTGTACAATCTTACAAGTAATACATGCAAAACTCTTTAAATGAAATACATTTTATTAAGTATAAAACCCTGGTTGGCTATGTTAAGTTTTGTATCTAGGACTTGAAATGAAATTTTTATTTTGGTTCTTGATTTAATTGATTGGATTGGATTGCCCATGAATGAACATTGCATCACCACAAATAATTAGTTTTTCTCATTAGTTAAGTCAAATCAAAATATGAACAGAAAATATGTATAAAATCCCAAGGGGTTATTTATAAGTTAATTCAAAATTTCACAAATAAATTCTTTAAATTTTAGTGTTTTGATAAACATAGTTAAATATGAGTTTGGTGGCTGCTGAACTGGAGAATTCAGCAAAACGTTACACTTTTAAACTGGGGGGGTGGGGGGGCATGGAAAAAGAGTATAATATAAATGTAGCAAATGAATTGTTATATTCCATCATTTTTGTAAATTATTTTCATTTTCCTCATTAAATACCATTCTGAATGTTCTATATTGTGAAATATTTTTTCATTAATTGCATTTTTATGTTGTATAGACTGAAATTTAACATGCTCAGTTTGTTACTGTAATGATATTTAGTGTTTCACAGACAAGTTATATCAGGAGGTAGACAGTTTGGTGTTTGAATGGAATTATGGGTGTAATATGTGTATAATGAATTTGAATATAGTACAGGTCACAACAGTCTTTCAGGGCAAGCTTGTGTCCTCTCTGTTTTATTAAAAACATTGAATAGCCTGATAATTTCTTAAGTTTACTGTTAACTTAATAAGAACTTTGTAAATAATACATTATGGGTTAAATCTAGTTTTAATGCTATTTCAGAAAGGACTAAGCTTTACAGCATAGGAATGTGTTTATGAGTTATTAATGAACTTGGTTATGGAAAATTATGTACAGTATTTCATATATTTGGATACAAACATATTTGATTAAAAAATTGACATGTTCAGCTTTTGCCTTCAATAATTCTTTGCAGTTTTGACAATCAATTGACCAATATCAAAACAAATTGATTTGAATGATCTGAAATATTAATGTTGAATTGTAAAAATTGACATTGTTTACTGGAAACAAGAATTTGTGCTTTGAAATAGAATGTACATGTTCACATATTTGGTCACATTTTATCTAAGGCTTAGTAATCCATTGCAGATTGTACCTGTGTGTGATAGATTAGTGTATAAACCCACGAATAGATTAGGCGGTTGTTCATTTGCCTTATTTTTATGCATTTCTTTTATTTCAGTAAGTTTTTTTTGTTATGTCAGCCACAAAGGTCATATAATCCATTGTCATCATCCAGCAACTTAGTCAAATGAACCTAAACTTGGCAGGCATTAGTTTAAGAAGCTCTTATTTAAATCAGTTTGTCAAGAAACTTGGAAACAGACAGTAAATCACTTGATCTTAATGAAAGGAGGAAAGGAAAGCAGCAAAATGTGTGATCCTCACACTTGAATGATTTTGGATAATGCATTTGTAGTCTATTAATAACATTTTTGTCATAGATTAGCTCATGTTAGTTTGAACATTTTTTGTTTTGTTTTGATTTGCAGTGATTGTAAATTTTTTATTTTAAACTTTTAATGAAAGGTAAACATTTGACTTTACAGGAGGAAATGACCCAAAAACTGAAGTATGGTTTTTAGACAGATCTCTGCGGTGGCATTACTTAGCAGAGTCCTTCATGGCATACTTTAGACTGATGTTGATGCACTTAGGCCTTCCTCAGTGGCAGTATGGCATAACTGATATAGGACTCAGTCAACAAGCACAGGTATGCAGAGGTTATAATCTCTGGAATTACTTGGGCTAAAGTAAAAAAAAAAATTGTGTCTCCGGCCTAATTACATACTGAATGTGGTCCATACCAAAAGTTTTTATTAGCTCTTAAACTTTTTATACGACTGCAGAATTTTGCGGCTGTATTATGTTATGGGCATGTCGGCGTCTGTAGACAGTAAGATGTTTGTTTAATAACTTTTGTTCTATTGTTTAAAATTTTAACACGATACCCAATTTAAAATACAGGTTGGAATTGATTTTGGGTGATCTAGTCTGTCCGGTTTTAAGGAGGGTCCAAAAGGAGATTTTTAAATTCGAATGCAAGTTTTCTATTTTTTGTCCAATTTTGATGGGTTTTTTTTTCTTTGTATTCCCATGACAAAACCAACATAACAAACCACAAGCGTCATGACCTATTTCTTACATTATTAAGGTATATGGGTTTAGATGGCAATGCCCTAATTTTTAAAACTTTTAAATTTCTCATCTGATTTTGATGTGTTTTTTTCAAATGACTCCTAATGAAAAATGCAACAAAAGCTACTCCAATCATTATTTGTGCATTTACTGATTTTTGTATTAATAGGATCTAAGTATTAGAAAAATGTGATATTGCAGGAGATGAGAATTTTTTTCATCTGATTAGATTGGGTTTTTTTTGCCTATGATTCCTCTCATTGAGAGCTTTTATTATTATTTGTATGGATTTTCTCTATCTCTTACTGTTTTTGAGCTAAAAGGGGTGAAAGAATGAGGAAAATTCAATTTCATATAATATTGAATAATTTTAATTTTCATCTGATTTTGATGGGGTATGATTCATCATAAAAAATGCAAAAGGTTACCATAAGCATAATTTTGTAGCAGCTACAGATATTTGTATGAAAGGAGTCAAAGTGGAGCCTTGGAGCTGCATTGTTTAATAAATAGGTCTAGTAGACAGTTCAGATTATTTACTAAAAACTTATTGGTATTCAACATCTTTTTAAATGTACAGAATAATATAATCAGGTAGGGGTTGTTCAAGATTAAATCATACCTATTTACCTGTCAGACCCTCATGGCAGGAAATCTCCTGCCATTCACAATTAAAAATCAGAAGATTTAGTGTGACAACTATTTTGAGATGAAAACTGTGGTAAACAAGAAAGCAAGTTTATGATACAAACTTTATTTTAATATTCTTATACTATCAGAGTGAGTTTGTCCATATAGGAGAATTTTTCTAAGAAGTCATTTCTTTAATATGATTTTACTCGACTTTGTTGCGTTTCTAGACTTACTGATCAACCTCGCTAGGACTGAGTAAGCCTCTTAAGTGGTTAGTAGTTTACTTAAATGCTGAGTTTTCAAGAAGCCCTAGGTGTTATTTAAACAAAATGTCTTCAAAATTTTTCTTTTTACTGCCTTTGTGAGCGAAGAAAATCTTGGCTCTCATCATTAATTATATTTACTGCAAAATAAATGAGTACAAATGTACTTTGAGAAAATTTTGTTCAAAACAAATTTTTCTAAAACGGGAAGTATCTCCAGTGTTTCTATTTCAATTACAATCACACCTGTAATAACTGATTAATCCAGTCACCTGGAACAAGTGTAATCAAGTGATTAAGGGGTTAATTAACAACTTTAGATATCATTATCAGATGAGTCCTGGTCAAATAATTTTGTAGGACTTATGTACCTTAATCACTTAGAAAATTGACAAAATGTCCTTGTAAATGCTCTAGCTAATTTATTTTTCACTGGATTTGGATAATATTTATACTTTACCTTTATTATAATATAGTGTATTGTATTTTGGAAAATTTGTCAAAGATCACTAGATTTTTATTTTGTACACTATGAAAATATTAATTTCTTAAAATTGGCCATTGATTGGATTCATTGATTATGGCAATATATATTAGCCTCAGCAAATACAGCCATGCAGTGGAGACCTTGGAAAAGAATAAAAGTTGAGGTTAATAATTATCTTCCTTTCTTAAAGCAAAAGTTGACGATTATTATTTGCAGCAACAGTTCAATATAAATGTACATGCATCAACCAGATTAGAATTGTTATGCTTTATTTTTGTGTTTTAGCAATGGTTCAATATTTATGCACCAACTAGACTAGAACTTGACAGAGAGCTGTTGATGGGAAACGGACCAGAAGGACAAAATAAAATGCCAACTATCAATCTTGATGTTAATAAAGTATTCAACAAAGGAAAAGCTGATAAAAAGTAGGTATTCATAATATATTAACTGTTTGTTTTAGTATTTTCTTGTTTTTTATATGTTTTGTTTTAAAAACCAACTGGCATTTGCAGAATTGATCATTTGCAAGTTGACCATCAGCAATTAAGAAAACCTGGTTCATATATATGTGTTTATAAGTATTTTCTCACACAATTTTGGATCTACATGTAATGTAAAAATTGCTAAAACATGGAAAAGTATGTAAGTTGGCACGGCATTCAAAACATAAAGGCAGTCTTTTTTTTGTTTATCACTTGCAAACACAAAGACAATGCATTTCCATTTGCTCAGCTTTGGAACAGTAGCATTAAGAGAAATTGCTTAAAAAACAGCAAAGTATCAAATAAAAGTTGCTCCCCCTTTTATATTGGTTTTTTTCTCTTTGGTCGCGTCGTGGAAGATCTAAGGACATCCCATCTGAGGTCATGTCAGGGGTTAATTATTTCCGTTCAGAATGTTAGGGAGCTTTATCAAAGTGCTATGACAGGCAAATCGCCTTTGCCTTTTATAGGCATTTTTTAATTAGTTTTGTGAAAAATTGTTATTTAACTTAATTTTAACAAAAATTGGGGAAATTAAATGCAAGTTTATTTTTACATTGAATAATGGGCCAAATAAGTCCCTTAATCGTACCTTGTCCTTTTGTATACATGTTCACTTTAATGAGTAAACCTAACCATATGACCAATTTATTAGTATATCTTTTCAGGTCCTTTTATCTTTTTCTCTTTGAAATTTTTCAGCACATCACACCAAATCATCCTACTTTATTCAACAGACTGAAATCAAATTGGTCTTGGTTTATTCATGAGATGTAGATGTTTACCTGAATCAATTTTTTTTAAATGTGTAGGAATTATCCTTTTTTTAACTAAAGATTTTTTCACATACATGACTCAAAATTGTGTCCTCAACTCTATTTCTCCTTTTAACCGACTGACTCTTAAATTAGTTTGTGGTTTATTCATGATATGATATGCTACATACCAATGGAGACTAGTTTTGTTATTATTTAGTAAGGCAGGGGTATTTATAGTAATTATTAATGCCTATTTTAAGGTGGGTATGCATCTGTTCAGGCAGAACACCAGAGTCTAGTCTAACAATGGATTTTGAAACTGTATGATCAACCTTACAATATTATTTTACAGAAAACCAACACCAGCTCAGACATCCCAAAACCAGGCCAGTTTTAATAAAAAGAAACCTGTGGTATCATCTGCAAAGTAGGTTGGAATATAACTTTATTGTTAGCAAACTATTAACAGTTTTAACTTTGGTCGCTGTCACTTGTATGTCTTGAACGCCATGTCCACCTCATCAATGTTTTTAGTCCATTCATTACACATTTTCATGTTTTGAAACAAGGATAATTGAAACAGTCCTTTAACTTGAGCAGTTTCAATGAGCCTCTTGGTTCTTTCAGGTACCAAACATTTACTGGATCCTTACTAAATATTGTTTCATTAACTCTTCATTATGATAACATGTTTCAATTTTAGCTTCATATCTCCAATAATCATGAGAGCTATTGCCTTCATTTTCAACCATCATAAATCACATGTCCATTTGTTCATTTTTAGCTCCTCTGAGGCTAGTTGAAAACAAACCTTGATAGAATGGTCCTCTTTGAAAATTCCATCTGGTTACACCATCTGCCAACCAGCAGGATGGACACAGTTACTAAAAAAGGAAAATGCAAGAAAAAAAATTCCATTCAGACTTTCTTATACATGTATCTGCTACTTGTCTTTAATGCCTTGATGAAATTCAAACAAATTTGCACAAAATTCTCTACAGGAAGTTTTGTAGTTCACCTCCAATTTTTATATGGTTTCTAATTGTTGATAAGTATTCTTAGTTATATTATGACTAACTAGTCAACGCAAGTAGGCAATGTACGTCCTTCATGGAAGACTCAATCCTAAGTTTTTTTTTAGTTGTCTCATTGAAAGCTTTCAATAGTATGGCAACTGAATTTCTTTCTCTATTACTGTTATTGAAATATTAGGGGTCAGAAAAATGCAATTTCGCAGGATAAGGAATTAAAAAAAATTATCTAGTTTTGGTGGGGTTTGTATTAAATGATTCATTGTCAGAAATGGAAGATAAAAGATAAATGGGGTCAAAATGAACAAAAAATGTAAATTAACAATTTCCCTTTGCCATCCAATTACTGTGTCCAGAACATTAGTGTGTCCATCATAATTCTCTGTCAATCTCTTGTCCCCTTTTTCATGCACATGTGATTTCATGTTTCAAGTTTTAATTGCCACGTTTCAGTGGTCCCCTATGTTTGTGATATCTTGTATGCAGTTTCTGAGTACAGCCTAAACCCCCCATGACCCCGTGTTCAGTTTTTCACATGTTTACAATGTTCCAGGGGGCCCTGGTGGCCGAGTGGTCTAGGTAGTTGGTTTAAACTTACCTGTATACAGATCACTGTAGTTTATCACCTATACGGCGTGAGTTCTCGCCGACCTTGTACCACACAAAAACGGGTTGAGATTAACTCACATCGCACATGATAAGGTTTGTCAGTTACCTGCCCAAGGTCGGTGGTTCT
>JARWCS010000002.1:3124869-3138771 GCA_034783895.1 Geukensia demissa
CAGCAAGGCCAAATGGAACCAAACTAGACAGAAGGTATCATTCAGTTCTACCCAGGTGAGCGATACAGGCTCAGGTCCTCTGAGCCTCTAGTTTATGGATGTTTCAACTGTATGAATTTTATAAGGATAATCGCAGCTTTCATTCTAAGAGGTCTTCATTGTACAGTAATTATAAATCTATTATATACATGTAGTAGAAGCTCATACAGTACAAGTAATATTTACCACCTTTTGCAAATTCTCAAAACAATTTTTTGTTACGTTTTCTGCCTTTTTTAATTTCACTTAAAATTTGAATTCTGTATAGACAGCAACTCCATTACTTTCCATGTAACAGAAATTGATTGATGGCACTGTTATGAACCACTTGGTAGGGGCCTAAAAGTAACATCAAATTCAATTTGCTTTGAAATATGATTTCAAGACACCAATTGGGAATATGAGAAGTTATTGATAAACCACTATATTTGACATAATCCTAACAGAAGAGGTCATTCTTAGCGTCTTGAAACTGATGTACATAATGCCCAAACTGATCATTAACTGATCAAAGTCTAACATCAACCCAGCTTACTGTCATAACTAATCACCATTCACATACCATACCTATCCAATATAACAATTTAATTCTGCATTTCCACCATTATTGTAAAGAAAATTCATAAATGTCTTATCCATTTGGTTTCACGGAAGACAGTTGAGTGCAATGCAGAAGAGAACCAAGTCTTTAAAACGGTACAATAATGGCAATCGTGTGCACGATTTACAGATATTAATCAATGGTTGACATTTTTATCATGACGAATTTAGCTACCATGAGATTCACACCTCGGAAAAACATGGAAGATACCATTAGGATCTTGTCAACTTGGGAAAATGTTGGATGCCCTGCACGGTCGAGAACGTTTTCCCTGTTTTTTGTCCAATATCAATCATATTAAAAGGACACTTGACATTTAAAATGTTATTGCCTAAATGTGTATTAAGTTGTGCAACCTGATTAATTTTACTTTACAAGCCAATGCGTTGGTGTCTTACTTTTTGTAAATTTACTGATGTTTTTTATTTATCATTGAATACATTTTTATTCCAAATATTCAATATTGGGAATTTCTGAAACGTCGTTTTTGTAAAAAAAAAAGGGGGGGGGAGAAGTATAAACTGTGTTACATGGTGGTGCTTCCTAAAAGGTGTATTAATTACAGAAGTATAGGAGACGTTATGTCGCGTGACACAATCAATAACATGTAGAAATGTGGGCTTCAGTGGATACGTTCTCATATGAAAACAATGACTAAAGCAGGTTATAATAAATTAGGTTCATCTAGGTCATATATCTGATAACATTGCTTTGTTAATTTCAATTTTCTTTCAATTAAAACATACTGTATTACGGATTTTCCGTCCTGAGGTTATCTGTTAAATGTTGCTGTAATGCGAAACCGAGTGACTGGATTTTTTTCCAGTGTACAATGTATTTATATTCCTAAACCATGTATATAGTGGAACCGAAATATATATTAAAAAGTTAACTCAAATATCATCGAGACAAGTGTATTCATAGTCCCTGAACATGTAACAATGTTATTCTAATGAAGGAAAATGTGGGTCACAACGTACTATATTATCCTAGCCCATAAGAAAAAAATACAGTACATAAAGAAGTTATTATATGGATTATAAATCAACTGCAAAAATATAAACCATCAATGCATTGTTTGCCCATTAATGTTTAAAAAAAATATGAGATGTGCTATGAAACGAGCATGTCCAGCTAGTTTATAAATATATAATTTATCCTCTGAAGTAAACTGTCCAGCAGGCATTTCAACACCGGACCAAGGTCTTAAACACTGAGCGAGCTGTAAAAGGCCCACAAAATAAATGTTAAACTATTCAAGAGTGATGATAAATCGACCAAGTATATTTTAAATAATAACAAAGAGAAACAATAAAATATACTATCTTTCATTTCCAGTGTTCAACCCTACATGATAGAAGATTTTTTGGAGATCTGTAAACTTTGAATTCAATTTAATATTTAGAGTTTTTGGAATTTAAAAAGAAGAAATTAAAAGCACTGCAAATGTATATGCAGCAACAAAATATGTGTAAAATATCAGTGTGTAAAACATATAAAAAGCACATACAACATACACATTCCGGGTGTTTTCGGTAGTTATTTCGTAGTGATGGGATACGCGGTGCACGTTGACTGAATTCAAACTTAAATGTTCCGGTCTGTTTTATTTTTGCTTGATATAATCTTAATAATTTTACCAATTATAACGCAGTTTTGAACACTAGCAATGCATATCAGAGAAAACAAGTGCATGTCACTCAAACTGTATAAAAATCTAATTAAAATACGGGTGGCCATCAAATGAGTATAGTGGTGCTGTTATTTTTCAATTAAAGAGAAATAAACACATTATGAAATTTGACCTCCATTGATATGTTTATTATTTTTCTATCTGTATTTTACAGTACAGTAAATGATAACACTGAACAGAAGCATGCAAAACAGATTGCATGCTACCGGAATCTTTAATTAAAAGATAACATGCATCGTTTACCATCAAATGTCAACAAAGCGATGTGTAAAATGACTTCCTTCGTTTTTTTATTCAACTCCAATACTAAATACATGATAAAAAAAATGAAAACTGTAATTAAACTGATAAAAGACTCGAACAACGTGGATTTATATCAAAATAGGTTTATAAAGGGTGGATTTATATCAAAAAGTTCTTCTGTAAGATTTTTTTCAATAGCTTTCACATAAGAAAACAACCTTGCTTTCTGAATATAGCAATTTACACTCCAATTTTATTGTACTGAAGTACCGTATATTAAGCTTTTAAATGCATTATATAAATCGAGATATATATATTAATAAAGCGTTACTGCATTGTTAGGTAGTAGAGATAAAAATTGAAAATGTTTACAAATACCGACAAGGCAATTTTCAGAAAAAATCACAAAATATGCAATTTTAAAAAGAAATAACAATTCGTTTAAATTCAATATCATACTCACCTGCAATGCAAAAAATCAAAACAGAGATAAGAAATCGGCACATAAAAGAAGTTTTCCTTAATTCCATCTTTTTCTCAGCAGCAACTTTTCAAATAAACATAATATCCAACAGTTTAAATAGCAGTCGATTAAATGTGGGTAAACTTTTCACGAAACCAGAATGTCTATGTATCTATGTATTCCAAAACTTAAAAGAGTTAAAATAAAATCTTAATAAATAAATTAAACATAGGAAAATTTGTGTGCTTCCTGCATCACACTCTGTATGACTAACAGTGTAAGTTTTAAATCCAAAACAATTTCACCAAAGGTCAAAGTAAAATATACCACATTTAATCTGATTTACAATTTACTCTAGTGATTCTCGGATCTCATCGGTGATTTACACGAAAAACAATTTACATATATTTGATATCGAAGTTCCCGCCCTCATCCAGTTGTCTTCTGCTATTATTTTTCCAATCCGGAAATGAAGATCCAATCAGAAATCAAGCTGTATTGACCGATTCCGAAAGAAAACTAATCAAACAATTCTACCGGACAATGTTTATTAAAATGATCATTACTTTCATTACTTACAAATAACAATAACAACAATACACTTAACATTCTTTATTCATTTGTTGTGTCCTTTTAATTGATTTCCACTTTGTTTTAATGTTTTCATTTTTACAAAACTAAATTCCATTGTAGACAAAGGATACTGATGTCATTAGTTAAATCTTAAATACAATGAATGCATTGAGCACAGGTCTCATTTTGAAAGAATTGTACTACTTGCTTTCAGTCACTCCGCAGAAGTTTACAATGGTATGATCAACCCATAAAAGATTTTATTTTGTTCAGAGCAGGAAACGCAATATTCAGTTATGTTTTGTTTCTATATTCGATGTATTTTAAGTGAAAGTGTTTTGTTTTTTTAATTTTATTGATGAATTCTATAATACGGTTACATGTACTGGGGACGTAAATCAATAAAAGAAACAGACCAAATTAAGAAAATTAAATATGATGTCAGTGTAATTTTTTTTTATATCGCTTATTAATCTTTGTCAATAACTAAACATTACACGATCAAGTTTTAATTAGATGATCATCTTATTTTGCTTGAACTAACTATTTGTGGTATAAAAACGACCAAGAAATCATTGACATTAATTTACTAAACTTTAATTTTTTTCATTGTCTTATTAAAATATGTTTGTATTTCTTTGTGACTAAATATCTAATTTCAGCTCCAGATAATAGTTTTGGAAATTGGTGGACTAATTTGTCAAAACTGGGCGTAGCATAACTCATCGATAAATTTGAAAAGGCACTTCATTTGATGTTTTAAATTTGGAATTCTTTTTATGTTATTAGTAATCACCGCCTTAACCACTAAAGATGGGATCAAAGTAAAACCTTAACAATGTATTACCATTAGTTCACCGACAGTATCGGTAATCTAAGTGAATACACTACAAAGTACATGTAGTTCTTGATGAATAGTTCGTCTTTAAACGATCGCCGTTATAATTTCTTCCCTTTATAGAGGAATATTTAGGATTGAGCACAGATAAAACAAAAGGTACTCCTAAAATAAGGAAACGTCACGCCTTGGCTTAAAGCAACATTCAAAACTCCTAGGTCGTAATGGCAATCTTGTTTTCCGTACCATGTTAAAAAAAACATCATGAGAATCAATCCACATCTTTTTAGTGTCATTATACATTATGTCGTAGTATATCGTAGTAGAGTAGATGTAAGGTGCTTTGAGCAGAAATACCTATAAATATATCTTTTGGTTCAAAATCTTGGCTGATTTTCATGAGTATATTGATAATGTTTTATGAATTATAAATTTGACATATGTTGAAGTGTATAATGATTAATAAACTGTAGCGAGAAGCTTCAATGGTTGTCCTTTTTTCACTTAGAAGAGTATATACTTATTTCCAGACGAACCAAATGCCCCGAGAAAGTAATAAGACTTAAAAGTGAGAAGCAACGCAGTATTTTTATCTTTCGTGTCTATGTTTTATATTGTTCTCGGTATTGCCTTGCCTCTGTGTCTGAGTTTTTTTGCTGATGGTAGGGGGTCAACATAACTGGTATTACTATTATTATCTAAGGTTAAAACATTTAGTTTAGCAGAAGGAATTATTTTCCATAGAAGGTCCAAAACAAACCAACATGCAATTCCGATTGAGAATAATAAAGAACAAGAAACAATGCAGAGGAAATTGCTATGTTCAACCCAATAACTACTAAATACTAAAAGTCTACTTATGGCAACACAAATGTTCAATTTTGCTGTCCGCGATGCGTATTCTGTAGTAATATAATCTAGTACAGTCAAGTTGAAAGTTTCGAAAACAAAGAATTATATATTGGTACATTCCGACAAAGCGGCGAGTCAGCGCCTTTTAAGTTTAAGTTTGCCTAAAAGCGTTGACTACTGTCCTGAAAGTTCATCAGCAGCTTTATCTACCGAAAGTGTGGGTTACAAAGAAAGATGCAAAACATAAACAGCTGTGGCTATCTAATAACTGCTAAATGTTTGTTAGAAATTTGATTTGTTTGGATTAAGTGCTTCCTTTGCTATGTTTGGTTCTCTGGCTTTCTATGTTTCGGTTCTAATGCTTCTGATAGAGGTTACTCCTTGAAATGTACATAAAGCATACCCAAATTTTCCATATTTATTCAATATTGGTAATTTTGTATTAGTAACAAAAGCTTAGTCATTACAGTTTTAAATCCTACATATGAACCAGTTACCCTTCTTGAAAGTAAAGTAATAGCTTCAGTAACGTCGAGGGTCGGCCATCATCTTTTTTGGCGGGAGCGCTCAAGTTTGACCTAGATAAAGTTATTTAAAAAATTGTGCACGTTTCTTTTATTCGGACCCTCTCTCGAATTACTTTTTAATTTCAATTCAGGTACGACTCAAAGCATTTATACATAGAAAAAGTTTCTGTCTGCCCCTTTGGTATCTTCGAATTCCTTTCACTAGAAATGGTGTTAATGAATGCTAACAAATGCCTTTAGGTCTCCGTTATGTTTACTCATTAAATGATAAAGACAGGTTTGGAGACGATTAAGTTGAAAACTCGTCTTGGTTTATGTGGACGACATTTTAGTTTTCAGGTCAACTTAAGAGGAACATTCCGGTGTCTAGAGCAAGTATTTAACAAACGTTATAACGCAAATCTCACTTTGAAAGTGTGTAACTGCAGCAAAGAAAGTAAAATACTTACATCACATCAGTTCAAAACAAAGAGTTTAGTAGATCCTGCAAAAACTGAAAAACAGGTTTAAACTTCTGGATTAAGACTATGAAATTATTCCCAAATGGGAAAATGAGCAAAGTATCAGAGGTATAGAGCAGACGACATTATACTGAATTCGCTGATAAAGCAAGCATAATATCGCCAGTTCAAATATTTTTCGTGGATGCTAAAACAGCGAAGTTTTTGTCAGGTGGAAAAGGAATAATGAAACAAAGCGATAAAACGTTTTTGCAACGGCTCAGGATTTGTGATGGGGTTTCAAACATGGTTCCAGAAGAGGTTTTAAACAGAGGAGGGTGAAAAGTACACCCAACAATTGGGCTTACTAAACATATGCTTTTAAATTTTAAACTTCTGACAAAAACAAAGAAGGCTTTGATTACTTCATTTAACAATGTTTGAATCTTGGCCCTCCGGTGTTTTAGTTCTAAAGCTATATTAATGAGAGGTTACTCCTTGAAATGACCATATTAGAGCATATCAAAATTGACCATACTTATTCAACATTGGTAAACTTGTACTTTAATAGGTTTTCATGACAGCAACTTTGGATATGCACATTTAGGAGTCGATAGGGTCTTGGTCGCTTCGAGACTAAAGTGATAGTTACCGAAAAGCACCTACAGTCAAAAATCATTCCTTGTCTTGTGATAGACGTTTACAAATTGACAACAAACGCAAACCCCATCTCCTACACATTTTACCATTACCATTTAAAGGATGGAATATTGGGCTTCTGAAGTTAAACAAAGGATGGGTATTAATGTATCTTTTTTATTATTGTTTGTGGAAGCTTTTATAGACCTTTGCTCGCTACGGAGAGGCGTATCAAGTTCTTGTGTTGGGTAGAGGTAAAGTTTTATGTCAACCTTAGTTATTTCTTTATGTGAAGTTTTCAATATAACAAGGCAGCATTCAAGCTAGTATCACCCTCACAAAACGGCTTAGTAGACAGGACAGGAAAACTTAATTTTTTTAAAAATCTGTTTAAGCTTCAAAAGAACTGGCCACTTAAATGGCCAGCGATTTCAATGACATTAAAAATTCACCTTCAACTCAATCTGACTTTTCTCCATTCCAATTGTTGTTTTTGATCTGTTTTTCCAAAACTGTCTGTATTAACGGATGCCAAATTACTCGAATTACTAAAAAAAAATGAAACAAAAGCAGGCAAAGCCAAGGCGTGACACGTTAAAAAACAGATTCCTTAAGATGTTTGGTTTAAATGCGGTTGTCACCGAAACTGTTGGATGATTTCAAAGGTCCTTATTATATTACAGGTTTGGGTTCGAATTATACATATAAGTTGATACTCTGTAAATATAATAATATGGTGAAATTTTAATTCAATGCATGTGAACACATTCCTGTATAAAGATCCACGAGATCACCAAATGCAGTCGGATGAGGAGGTTCAACAGCAGGATGAGGTACAGCCGAGTGGTGAATATCGAGATGGGAAAATAAACAAATAGCACAAATGCTGAAAATTTGCAAAAAATGTAGAATATGCCAGATTAAAACGATGGTAAGGATGAAAATCAGATGAAGAGTGAACAAAAAGGAATGCTAGCAACAAACAGTAATACAAAACTACTGAAAGTTAAACACATTCAAGGAAAGAATCATTTTACCATTATCAGCAGCATAAGAACTAAACAAAGAAACAAGAAAATAAGTAACATGATTTCAGTCAAGCACGTAGAGGGTAACTGTGTGTACCGTTACGAACAAATATCAACTCAAGCGTAAAGAATTTAAAAGAAAAAAGTATTAAAGAGGCACAACGTATAAAAAGCGAAAAAGGATTGTTTAGGAGAGAATATTCAAGGGTTTTTTGTACGTATAAGAGATGATATTGGGTTCGATGTTCTAATGATAAGATGTAAATTGTTTCGGGACTTTATAGGATGTCTAAATGTACTGGCCAGATCAATAAGGTTGCTTCCTAACAAGGTATTAGTCAAGCGCGAAGGAACGTTCATATATACACCAAATAAAAACTCCAGAGGCAAAAAAAAATAATAACAGGAAAGAAAGTATAAAAAGAACAACGTATAATAACTTAATAAGGAAGAAAAGTAGTAAGGGTAACAGGTTTATTTTTCATTGAAGAGCAAAGACCATTTATCAGAAAAAATGAAATAAAAGACACGATATCAAGGTTGAATTGCTTTTGTAGTGCAAACTATTTCGAAAAGTCGGGGAAAGAAAAGTCAAAAGTAATAATCATCTTGATGTCTTCAAGAAATTCAGATTTCGATAACGTATTTTTGTTAACTGAAGTGAAGGACAAGTTCGTAAATTGGATTTGTTTAACTTCAGCGCTTCACATAAAATTTGAACTGAACATATATATAAACCTATATTGTAAAATGTACAAAGGTGCAATGTATTTTAAAGCAGTTGATTAAGTGCAAATCATAAAAAGTTCTGGTAGGATTTGCTGACCTTAAAAACAGTGAAAAGACAAAGTCAGAAGATATTTGAAATAGAATGATAGACATTGATACGTCTAATGAATATTGGATTTCAACAGTACTGAATAGTTTACTTCTAATGATAGCGTTTTGTCTTTCCAAATAACTAAAGAAAAAACGATAATTTCTATTTAAATGACATTGATGTTTGTTTCGCACGCAAAATGTGTGTGTCTGAATTTGGTATCACATAAATAAAATACTAACTATTAGATAAATAAGCTTTTCCTAAGTGTGTCGACAATCACAGGATGACGATTTTATTTCTGTTTTCACCTTTTGTTAAGATGAATAATTTTTACATGGGTTTATATAAGGGTCAATATTATTCTTTCCTCCAATATGATAAAAAAAACAAATATATACGTTGACCAAATTAAAGTAAAAAATGGCTATCTTAATTGTCTTAAATTGTTTTTGGTTATACCAGTTAAGAGGTTTCTATTATGTTGGATATTATCCATTGATTATAACACAATCAACGGTCCCTTATTAATTAACTAGGCAATAATTTACCTTCACTGGTTGTATTTTTATAGGTGATTTGGATTGAGTTCCAAATATTTTCGCCAAGGTATCATAATAGCAAGAGCTAAAATCTACAAACTAGAAATGTAACTTAACTACAAAAATGTTGATAAGACCATAACATTTTCAGGTCATTGCACAGATTGTTTGAAAAGAGTTAACTTAGCATTTATAGTTTACCAAATAATCAAATATTACAGCAAATTTGCTTTCAAATAAGGAGATCGTTGACAATCCAAAATTAGTTCATACTTCTCTATTAGTTAAAAAAATTAAAAATCTGATATTTCTTCATAAATATGAATACCAAGGTCCAGGGCAGAACACCTTATGTGTTGTCCATAATGACAAAAAATACTTAACGAAACAAAATGGCAGAACTGGAACGAAAGGAACATTGCTCGAACAGTAGAGACAACTGCTCTGGAAGAGTGTAATCTTTGCGCTGCATCCGTCGTGAAGCCCCTATTGACAAAATCCATGTGTATTCAAGTCTAACCTTCGACTATAATTGGATGGATGATTGACTCATGAACAATCATGCGATATCTCCTATTTTTATACATTTAGACAAATAGAAGTACGGAATATCGTATGTATAACACATATGTCTTTCTATTCATATAATACGTCATCAAAGATATATAATTAATTTCTTTTTACTGTAATTATTATTTAGATTTGCAATGAAAGCTATAGTTTTCATTTGTACTTTGATACAAATTTCTGGTTGACAAATTTTGTACTATAATCATTTCATTGTATTTAATAGATGGCATTCAGAGATAATTTCATGATAAAACCCACTCGTCTTTACTCAGTTTTCTTTTTGTAGTTAAATTGAATATCTCAATTACCATCCTAAACAGGTATTTCAAACTGCTTTTATTGTTGCGTTTCTGTTTGCTTAAATTGATATTCGACCGTGATACGTCGATACGTTACCTGGCATTGCACGGTAAATTGTTGACTCAAAAACAACCAGGTGTAAAACTTCACATGCAATTTATAATGTAAGGATGTTACCTGTTTGAATTAGGAAATTGATAATTACTTTTATCGATTAATAATCAATGTAATTCGTTATTTATTGGTCAGATGTAAACAAATGAGCATTGAAATTAATTCCGTATAATGGGATTACTAGAGTTTTGTGACAACTTAATTGGGCTCTGTTGTATCATTACTACTGACACGCAAAACAACTTTCTGAAATGTCCATGGAGTTCAAAGACACTTTTCACTTTGTTTTCAGAAGTATTTCAGGCAAAAAGAAAAAATGAATAAAACAATCAAATATTCCTACAGTTTAAGTTTATTGTGCAAGCGTCATATATATTAACAACAAATTTGTTAAATCGGTGATAAGACATATTTTGACTGTATAAAACTTTTCTTAACGCATATTCTATTTGGTATCTTTCCGTAATGATTAAATGACACTTGATGATATTGTCAACTAGCATAGTATTCCGAGTTTTCTCTTAATAAACTGAGAGAATTTGCTCAAAAAGTGTATATTTGTTTATATATGTTTATTCCACTCTAGTGGGAAATTAATGTTTTATTCCACGTTTACAATAATAAGAGCATGTCAAAGAAGAAATCAGACAATTACTGAAAATTCCAAGCTAATTAATTTCGCAACGATAAGAAATATACTATTATTGATGTTCATCAGCCGAATGTACAAACGTACTTTAAATAATGACGTCAGAGGGGAATTTGATAAGGAGGACACTATCCGTCAACTACGTTTTCACACGTAGGCATTGAATTTGTACCACTCTGAAGCACTTCTGTGCAGCCTGAAGCGCATCCTGATCACATCCCTGGATCAGCCGTACGATGTCATTTTTTCTCTGCAATATCATTTAAAACTACAACGTAAATGCGGCGTTTTAAATTTTTTTAACAAAATCTAAAACGGCCAAAAGTAAAATAGGGTCAAATATACCAAAGTGTAGTCAAATACCTTTAGTATATGCCCACATGTTTTCCATTATTTTAAAATGCGCTTCTCAATACAATTCAAGTAAGCTTACATAGATAAATTAGCGTGAAGATGTTCACTTTGCGGGTTGAAACGTCGACGTCAAAACAACATTGGATCACATGAATTGATATTCAGTAGAAACTGTCCGCTCAAGAATTGAATACCTGTTTAATGTTTATAAGTTCGAAATCTCTTTTTGATTAAATGTCTACAATTAAGAATAAAGCGTACTGTACATAACCAAACATGGCAACTACAATAGCATTTCTTAACTACTAGAATGGTGACAGGGTTTTGTTCGAACGTGTCTTTAGCCAATCAAAAGTCGACATTTTTGCAGAGCTGGGAATTATATCATTATATACATTGTTTGCCGTAGATATAGAGCTTGTACCACCATGAAGTACTTCTGTGCTGCCTGATGCATGGCTTGTCTGTAGTCAATCAAATGCCGACATTTTGCAGAGCCAGGGATAAGATGTTTTGTTCATTGTCATGTTGTTCACTCAAGTTAATCGGGTAACTCATTTGCATCTCCAATATGAATGCAGTTGAATTTATTCTAGCCGCGTTAAACGGTTTGTGGGAACATCAGATTTTAAATGGAGGAAAAATAGAGATTTTTTATCAGTTTTTTATTTAGATATGATGGGATCTCCTTGACATACATTTGTTGCATGTTTTTTTTCATGTTTTATTAAATCATTGCACAAATCTTTAATACAAAGTTTTAAACATTAATTGATTATCGATTAATAATCGATATTTCACGACATATAGCATACATGTACCCATAATTTTCCACATTTATTCAACATTGGTAATTTTGTATTTTACAATATTTAGCTTAGTGTTAACCTTAATGTTGCTTACATATTTAGTACCCAAATAATTAAATGTAATGTTCTATACAACACATTTTAGATTATTTTTTCCAATGTTTTACTCCTGTATGAACAAGTAAATTATAAAGATATCAATTCTGCACCATGGTAATATACAAATACAAAGTTTGTGCCCAATGGCCTGTCAGATCGATTTTTTGAGGCGAAGTGCACTATGACAGTGAAGAATTATTGAATAACTTCTTAAAGAAGCACTAAAGGAAATACGTAACACTGGATTGGTTTTTGACAAAAATATTTACAACTAGCAAAGTGAAAAAGCAATATATAAACAAACAAAAGTTGATACAATTTTGAACGCTAACTACCACTTCATTATAATACTTTGACATCTCAATCTACATAGGAAGAAGCATTGAAGGACCATCTTTAAATATGTAAATAAGTTATTGAAGATAGCTATATTAGCACTTAAGTCTAGTGTAGAATATCCATGTGAGAGATCCATAGTCCAAGGAGACAAGATAAATTTGAAACAAACTAAAAGATAAAACAAAAACAAAAGGAACAAAGGCTTGGAATCCCAGAGCTCCTTTACAAAATAAGAGTGAGATCAGGTGCTCTAGAAGGGAAAGCATCCCCTGTCTTGCTCGCAACACCCATCATGGAATCCTTAAATTCGAATCCGGGTTAACGTCAATCCTAGAAGAGGTCAAGGTATTGTTGATTACCGGTAACAGGTCCATAACTAGTTGAGATATGGATCAACCAATTCGTGATGGCGACCATAGAATTGTAGGAGGGACGACTTCAACCTTGATAGGATGTATCCTTGTTGTAGTAATTTATGCGACAACAGCAATGCTTTTTTCAGAAAATCCTGATACTTGGAACAGGCACAAGAGTATCGAATCAACTGTGAAACACAAGGGGAAACAGGAATATTGCCACATAAATATGGGAAGTTTACAATAGGAAAGTTGAAGTCATCCCGTTTATCGTAAATCTGAGAAACTTGTTTTCCCACTTGGTCAATTTCGAGGAATAAATCTAGGTATGAAGCAGATTTTGTTGAGTCTGTTGTCTCCTTAACTTCTAGTTCGGTGGGTTATATTTGGTCGAGATGTTCACTGAACGTAGGATTATTCAAGTAAAATTAAACGATCTGGCCATTTTTTTTTGTTATTTCGCAAGAGTTCCTGAATGAATTCTGCTTCATGTTCACTTATCCTTATTTAAATGCATGTGGGTTTAGTTTATGGTTTCGTGTATATGTCCGAGAGAAGACGGTATCCCATCTTCATGAAGATGTTGACAGTTCAGAATCTCGAGATCTCTTCTCTTGCACAAAAATATTGAAAATCTACCAGCTGTATCACCAAATCTCAATTGTCATCGGAAAGGAGGTTCGGGTGTCTAAATAAAAATTGATAGAATTGTTTTATGCTTTGTCAAAAGATAACCTATATTGTCCTGTTCAAAAAATTACAATTAAATGTCAATGTCACGGAACTCGTTTACAAGCAACGGCTTGTGCAAAATCTTTCATTTTCTGTTGATTATATAGGGAAAACACTACATTTTTCTCGATATAGAGTACTTAAAACGATTGAAGTCTAAAATAAAATAGGAAAAGGTGGCTTTTATCATATATTATCAGAGAATAAAAAGAAAAATTAGGATCACCGATCTCATTTTCTTGCTACATTAATAAATCTATAATTCTGTAGTGCAATCCTTTA
>JARWCS010000002.1:3163456-3176195 GCA_034783895.1 Geukensia demissa
AATTTTAATGTCTTTGGTTTGACCCGGCCGGGGATCGAACCCACGACCTTCCGCACTCGAGGCGAGCACGCTAACCACTACACCACCGAGGCGGTCTAGAAATAAAGGAGACCACAAACTCAACAAAATATGTTTCATACCTAGATTTATTCCTCGAAATTAACCAAAATGGAAAACTTGTTTCTAAGATTTACGTCAAACTGATGACTTCAACTTTCCTATTGTAAACTTTCCATATTTATGTGGCAGTATTCCTGCTTGCTCTGCCTACGGGGTGTATGTTTCACAGTTGATTCAATACTCTCGTGCCTGTTCCAAGTATCAGGACTTTCTAAAAAGAGCATTGCTGTTGTCGCATAATTACTACAACAATGAAGGTTGAAATCGTCCCTCCTAAAATTCTATGGTCGCCATCATGAATTTGTTATTTCATATGGTATATCTGTATGTTAACTAGTTATGGACGTATTAGATTAGAGTTTAAGGATTCCACGACTAGTGTTGCGCGCAGGACAGGGGGTGCTTACAATTCCGGAGCACCTGATCCCACTCCTTTTTTGTAAGGAGTTCGTAGATTCCAAGTCTTTGCTCCTTTGTTTTCGTTTTATCTTTTAGTTTTTTCAAATTTGTCTTGTCTATTTGAACTATGCACTTTTGATCTCTCGTTGGGTATTCTACACTTGACTCCAACTATAATACTAAACCACTGGAAAGATTTAACTGACATTTAAAATTCGAGAATCCTGTTAAAAAAACACTTGGTTTTTCTACCATCTATACATATCATATGCACTACTCCGTTATTTTCTTTCTGGATATCATTAAATTCTATACACTAGATGGTAGGGTTGTGTTTCAGAATCTGGACCTAAAGTTATGTGAGCATTTACTTCGAGATCATTTACAGGGGAGAATTATTTAGTACTGGACATGTACATGTACGTCTTCCATTACACCATATTAATTACTCCCACTACAATAAAATTAATTAATCTGATATATGGATCATTAATTTTTGAGAAGATTTTAAGCAAAGAAAACTAAATACCTTATTGCTCACCGACGAACAGCAGAAATTTATCATTCTTCTTTTAACGGTAAAATGATAGTTTTAAATGGCGAATTATGTCTGATTTATATTGTTATAAACTGATACTTTATTCAGTGAACAGTAACATTAAAAGACATACACAGTCAACTATTTAACACCACTGCAGAGCACATCAAGCGTAAACAATTTAATGTCATATATCCGGCTAACGTTAACGGATAGTAAAAAGTGCCACGGTGATTTTTCAACAACACCAAGGAATTTATTAATTTAGTGTAATTGTTTTCTTTAGATGTTGAACATCAAATTGCACTTATTTCCGTATTTATAAAAAAATAGTAATGTGTGCCAATGCATAATGTTAATAATAGTTATTGATTTAAACTATGGAATAGATCTAACCTAACGGATTGGAAGCAAGGTAGGTCTTTACACATTGAAATTTAATTAATTAAGATAGTATTATTGTTAAAAATTCAGCAGTATCCTGACCAATGTTCGTAATGCTATGAAGTAAGAATGAAACAAGCCAATCTCATCAGTTAGAAAGTTGTATATACCTCGGAAAAGCCAATTTAATGACGACAAGATATGTTTCTTTGAATCAAATTAGCAAAATTATTATTATTTTTTATATAAAAATCGAACTGCCTGTCCAGTATCTATAACACGTGGGCCACACCATAACAATCAAGTTTCTAATTTAAGGTGAATATGAAACCTAATACACCAGTTTAAATTGTTTCTTTTGTCTGAAATGAAAACTAGTAGAAATTGTTCTAAATTTAGTAAAGTTTAGTGGGGACATTGAACATACAAAAATTTTAGGCAAAGATAAGATCTAAATTTGAGCGTTTAAGTCCAACAAATATGCATGTAAAGGCCGTTTTCCATGACGCTCTTTTTCAAATGAAATCCCATATTTATATGTTCTTGACTTAAAACAACTTTTAACCCATTTTTCAAGTATATTGGATAATTATGACACTTCACATACTTTAATTTAATTGAAGTTAAATACTTAAAAGCTTTGAAATATAAAAACTATATATAGATATTGATAGTTAATAATGACAGTATCAATGGTTTTAGTCGTACTGTGTATTTGATATAGGAGATATTTATATAACTCTTTTATCTGGTTTTAATTATTCCAATTATCATGCTATATTGTGATTCACCAGTCAATTGGAAACATGCTTTATATTAATCTGTAAAGTCTTTTGAAACGAATAAATCGCTGGGTTTGGTACACGCAAAGCGCCCAAATACTGTTACTGAACCATTAAAAATAATGTCCTCTGCTATTGTTTTAATGCAAACAGAAACATATTGTAGAGCTATAATGCGTTTTACAACTTTAAAAATATCTCTGTATTGTGTTTTTACAATTACAAAAGCAAACAAATGTAACATATTTCACCAAAGCTGTAAAATATGCAGACATGTACCTTGACAATGGCGCTGATGTAGTTTGTGACCTATCAGCCCAGCCACTTTCGCATTCAATGCATATACTGTCCAACTATCAGCACAAAAAGTATTATAAAAGATACCTATAAAATAACTTACACATCAGATAAAGATAAGACTAAGTGACAGCCTCTGAAGACAAAATTATAAACATATGATAAGACAATATTTCCACATAGTCAAATCCATACCTCAAATCGTTACATCATGCAGGCAATTGGCAAACAATTTAATATTTTGTATTTGAAGCATTACAATAAAATGTTCCAGTATTTTAGTACTAGAGAAATGATTGTTCGGAAAATTGCTTAAGAATGGTATGAGCGTCTGAAATGCTATTTAGGACAAGATCATTTTTAGCGAGGTCACTTTTACTTACTACAGGCGGAGTAACTTTAGTGCTGCATTGGGATGCATATAATGACGCATTGATATAACCATACTACAAACATGGGATTGTTGTCGATGTAGGCTATCTTTCTGTTATAGAATTTTCTTAATACTTCTGTATGATATAATGTTGACGCAAACTTGAAACAAAAATGCACATTTTTTTTATCCTGAAAATGTCATATATTTTAAATTTTAAAATAATATTTTAAATAACGATAGGAAATTTAATTTTTGATTCCAAATCAACAATATCTTGTGACGTCACATATTCTCACAGCGACATGGATTATAAGCAATATGAATTTTATTGTCGGTAAAATATGTAAAAAAAAACTCTTATCCAAGAAAAATATTCTAAAAAATTACACGATAAAAAATAACTTAGGAAGTGAATTTAAAAAGAGTGGAGTTTATATTGATATTTTGACCACACCACTTAACTCAATTTGTTCTGTAATGACATTTCTGTCTTCAACATTATTAACAAGGTAAAATTGATGTCTTTTTAACTGCTACGATAAAATCAATCATGGCAAATTTCATCTAATAAACAATATGATCTGAATACTGATAATTTCCATTTTGTTTTTTAGAATACTTTTGATCTGTTTGTACCTTTAAGACTTTTAAAAATGAAATTGTTTGATAATTGGGATATAATAACATTTTATGGATCTTCGTTTATATCATAACGTTATAATATATGAAAATCAATATTAATTGCGTCGGAAAACAGTATTGGAAACAATAAATTTTAAATCAATTTCGTATTCTATGTGAAAACAATTTTGTATTTAATTTTACCGATTACTAAAAAGTGTCAAAACAAGTAAAAATGTTGTAAGGGTAGGGAGACAAGAAGCAACACACGTAGGAAAAAAGCTGAACGATGCTTAAGTTTTTTAGGCTCTTCTATCAATTCAAACGTTCTTAAATGACATTGATTCAATTTTTCTACATGATAGGCGTGGCAAAAACCATTGTACAGCTAGGACATGAAACTGGTTAACTTACAACCCAAAAATAACCATATCAAATCTGATCAAAATTTAAAAAAAGCAAAATAATCGGCAGCAACCAACGAGTATATAGCACTTTTCGTTTAACTATCTGTTGATGGATCTCTTATGAGGCCAAGATTAATGGGTATAGAGAATGATCAAACCTTGAGGTTTCTTCAGGGAAAAAATTAGTAAATATCTTGGTCAATTCCTCTTTTTCACGTATATTTTTATTTTGGTTACCTTTAGATTTTCTGTGTTGAATAGATTAGAACGCTAAGCCCCATATTTGACCTAAATTTTAGATTTAGTGATACAACAATAATTGTTGTGAAAATTCTGGTTAATAACCGCCTTTTAATGATTCACAACGAATTATATAATTTTCATCATTTCGACAAAACAACAGTGACTATTTAAACAATAGTGTAACATTTTATGTAAAAATACCAAATTTGTGGAGGGGTTAAAATGGATGTGAGCGCACAAAAGACAGAAAGCGGAAATTGTACTTTTAGGTGATGGTTTGGTATCCTCCTTTCTTGTCAGATTCTTCAACTGCTTTGATTTTATTTATTCTATAGCTGTAACATTTTTGCTCGGTTATTCCGTTATCTTTTCGTAATTTCTTAAAACACACTTTGAAATGTTATTTGAGAAATTCTTATGAAATCCTTTTTATTTCTTCATGGATTTTAATAGATAAAACCGACTGAGACAAATTTTACTAAAAATTAAGAAAAATCCTTTTCCCACCGAATTTTCAATGCTTATATCTCAAAAGGAGGATACCAAGCCATCATCTTTCTTTGCTTATTTATTTTCAAAATAAAAGGTCTCAAGGGCCATCAAAACGTTTATTTAAAAAAAAAGCAGCGAACATTTTTAAAAATTCGATAAAGTTAATATATGCAAGTTCCTTTACTGAATATTACCCTGTTATAGGTTTGGTGATGTTTTCAGGAAATGTTTAGGTTAAAATGACAGAAAACAATTTGTGAAAGCAACACATCAAAAACAACTGGAAAACAGTAACCAATCAATAACTCGTCTTCATACCAGTGAAATCGTTCTTCTTCATCATAAATGAATGTAAACGTACCAGCTTGAAACTTTGCAAGAAACACTATGGATTTTTACTCCTGCCCCTGTATATCAACTAACTGTAACTACTAAATGCACTTAACGGCTAACTAAAACGTCTAGCATCTAATCATTTATGTTGATAGGATTTCTTGCCATCTACAGTTACTCAGACATTACCCTAACATTTACTATTATCTAAGTTTTCACTCCCTTAAATACTCTGAAAAGCAGACCATAGGCATATATAGTTGATCAGATTTTTGCAAACTACATTTTCTTGAGACGTGAATCTTTTAAATTGACTATTGTCTATGCTTCGAACAAACAAAGTGCTTCTGTCCTTGGACGCCCTGACCTTAGTTTCATAAAACATCTCAAAGTGAATTTTTCTCAAGTTTTAATATTGGAAATGCTGTTATCTGATTGGTCAGTTTTTAAGTTGAGGATATCCTTAAACTAAGATGTTAAATGAAATTTTATGACACTGAAGCCTGTTTTTTTAATTTCTTAGCGTTATATTTTTTACCATTAATTAAATATTTCAGTTCTCTGTTGTCTATGCTAGCAGGGAAAATGCGTGTGTGTTATTTCTTTAATACAAGCATTGAAATTAACAATCGTTCAACATAATACCCGGAATATAGATCGACATAATACCCGAAATATAGATAGTTATGATAATGGTTCATGACAACTAACTATTTACTAAAAACGACAATTACATCTTTCGAACATTGAACATTTGCCTTATCGGTTGTCTATATTTTACTTATAGACTTTCGTTACGTCACGAAATTTTTATTTCATTTGGATGTAACTAGAAATTCATAAAATTTGACTGATCTTCCTATTGTTTGGTCCCTAGCATGTCTGATGTTGGTATATCCAGAAAAATGCGTTACACGAAGTTAAATTTGGCTTTTCAATATCTGTTAAAAATGTATAATTTCTGTTTGATTTTTGTGATTCGTCTGTTGCTTCTTTTGATATTTTTGTCTTTTGACGCATGTTGGGGGTGGGGTGGGGTGGGGTTGGGTACCCACTAAACTAGTTCAACCCCCACCACATGTCACATGTGCCTGCCCCAAGTCAGGAATCGTGGCTTTGTATTTACTTTTATTTCTAAGCAATGGCGAAAATCATTCAACAAAAGAAAATCACAGAACTAAAAACAGATGACATGCTAGCAGCTAAAAGTATTTACAATCCGTACAGACATCAACAAATATCAAACTTTTCTAAATATACATGAAAACATCCACCTCAAACAAGACTACAGTGTTTTTACCTGTTT
The DNA here is from genome assembly GCA_034783895.1 of Geukensia demissa. Taxonomy (NCBI): domain Eukaryota; kingdom Metazoa; phylum Mollusca; class Bivalvia; order Mytilida; family Mytilidae; genus Geukensia; species Geukensia demissa. Next base: position 3,169,755 of record JARWCS010000002.1, read on the forward strand.
ATAACTTTCACCACAAAATTTGGGACTAAAGCGGTTGTAATTAGTGGTGCTCTACTCTCGAACGCAGACTTAAACATGGAAATATCATTACCTATTAATTAATAATTTGTTTTAACTGAAGCAATGTTGTGACTGTAATTAGTTAAGGAAGCAACCGCTTGATATTTGTAGGAGGTATTTAAGGGATTTATTCTCTGAACAAGTGGGTGGATGACGTTTTTCCCATGACCATTAAGAAGCCAGCATTCATACCCCTTAATTACTTCCAACCCCACTTTTCAATAACCACACACAAGCCCAAAATGACCCATTCAGAAATGCAGGCTTCCAACCTAATCTGGAAATTTCTTCCTCTAAGATCAAACATTTAAAACCATCAGAAATACATATTGACCGCCTGAAAAAACATCATCCACCTCATACCCCAGCCCCCTTTCAGATATTCAAAGGAATTGTCCAATAAAGACAGGAAGGATCCTTGGGTTTTTGCTGATATTGATGGGGTTTTCATATTTTATTTGGGTTTTCAGTGATTCGAGGTACCGCCTCAGAAGCAGACTGAAATTAGGCACATTAAATATGCCTTAACCCCTTTATAACAGTAAAATCAACAAACAGATGTAGCAAACTTTAAAGATATAATCCTTTTAGTTTGTTTTAACTTGTGTTGTCTCATTGAAAAATGTACTTTTGATCTCTCAGTTGGGTATTCTACACTGGACTTCTTGAACACAGGCTGACACAAGGTTACCAATTTGTGCGTCTCCATGTAAACTGAACACTGTAATAAATGTATAAATTTTATTAAGACCTCACAGGCTGAAATGTTATGACCCAAAAATATCTCCAACTTAACAATTAACAGGCTGAGAAGATGGCCGCATGCTACAATATTGCAGCGAGTGTGAAAGGCACGCACGTATGCAAGTTGCAATTAAAATAATGTATAATCCGATCGTTACAGTGTATTCTACCATACAAAACACAGTAGGATTTTAAATGTTCTAGTCGACTTACCGTACAAAAAACTTGATTTGTCATAGCTATGGCGGCAGGCCGCGTCCAGTTTTTATTTTAGAGCAGGAGTTGCTTACCCTTCCTGAGCACCTGAACTCAACCTGGTTTTTGTTGGGTTCGTGTTACTCCAGCTTTAGTTTTCAGTGTAGTTCTATGTTTGTCTTTCGTTTCATTTTGTTGGCCATGGTCTTCTCTGTCTTCTGACTTAACGATTTCTGTCGGCCCTTTGGTATTTTCGAATTCCTTCTACTAGCATTGATCGGCATAATGTGTAAGACCACAACTTTCATCGTTGATGATAATCTAGCAAAACTGATTAAAATATAAACTTAAAATACAAACATAATTGAAGAATCTCACATTAATGGCCTCTTTTGTTTTATGCTTAAGAACTTTAATCTTTGTTGTCCATATTGAAAAAGATATGGTCTAATGTCCTAGAGACAGCCATCCAAAACGTATCGATTACAAACATCTACAAATTCCCCTAAGGCCTTCAATAATGGACCACCACGGCAAGCTGTAAAAGGCCCCTAAAATAAAAAGTGATGATATTTATATGTAACAACTATAGGTTAGATAAGCATACATTGTGAAACAAGTAACACTTAAACATAAAAACGTTCACTTGATTACAGTTTTCTGGCTTGGGACAGGTACATAAAGTATGTGACGGGGTTACACAAGTTTATGAGACCTCCACTCTCCCTCTTACCAGGGACACAGGTGACAAAACGACATAAAAAGCAAACGCCAAAGATTTTACTGTTGAAGTCGATACATAGTACGCAGACAATAACAAATAAAACAAGAGACAACAATATATGTACCTACCTGGAAAAAATACGCACTGTGTCTGACAGTTCAAAATGGATAACAAGCCATGTTCTCTTTAGCTAAGACATCAACAGTTCAGGTTAGTAATTCTTACTTGGTTTATAAACATTTTATGCAACGAGTTCTTTTTTGTTTGAATATACCAAGTAACTGCGGCGTCAGGGCATTTTATTTCAAATTTTGGAAATTTTTCCTTATTTTGTCCTTCATTTTTATTGTCATAAAATATTTTAACCTAACCGTACTGCTTTTTGATGTGAATTGAAATTGAAAAGTAACAAAAAATACGATGCAAAATTGAAATAATATCTTTCGTGGTTAAGATAAAACTGTAACGTTAGCGCCAGGTGTTCCGTCCTTTAAAACGTAAATAATAATAGATGTTCCATATTAAGAAATAAGATTACAAATGGGGTGACATTTTGATAAGCTATATTGAGAACATACATGTATCATTTAAAAAAATAAAGGTCACTACTATTATCAGTACTGTTTTTAAAATAAGGAATAAAACGGTTTTTGTTTTTTAATATTTCATCCCCCTTTGTTAACTAATGTTTTTATATTTAATAAAGTTGAATATTTTGCAAAATCCCCTTAAAATTTATTTTTGTTTATATTTAATGATCGACGATAGATAAGTGTTACGACTCTGTTAGTACGAAATAAAATTATAACCCTAAGGCTTCTCGAAATTGATATCATGCAGCCTTTAATGAGATTGAAATAAATTCAAAATCATTATTACCTTCTGTACAAATTGTCAAACCAGAGTGTTCTACGGTTATATTGCATGATGAAAAGACCTGATTTTTCCAATATTTGTTTTTCAGCTTTCTATCGCTCCTGGCATTGACAAGATAAGAAGGGAATATTTTCATAAAGCATTCAAAAGCCATTTCAAATTCAAATTACATTCATGATCTTGCGAAATGAAGTTTTGAATGATGTAAATTTCCTGAGAGATTTGTCAATGTTGATGTAATATTCTCCCCATCAGATCGAACATTTCATTTCTCCATAGCTGCTTGATTTTATCAATCAGAAGAAATTTGAATAAAGACTCTCGTGGCTAATGTTAGAGTACAATATCATCCCCTGTTGCATTCTCACGACAAATTAAACTTGTGGAGATAATAATGAATTAAATATTTCAATTAAGATTTGCTTGATAACATTTTATAGTCTGGTATGACAAAACGGCACATTATGACAATAAAATGTAAAATTTGTAAATAAAATCGCAATCTTAAAATTATTTCATATCATTGGTCATGAACTTAGATTTTTCTATTAACGAAGTGAAAATGATTGTAAAGTACATCATCTAAATAGGAATCTGTTACATGTATATAAAACATTTACATAAGTTAAATGTGGTACCATCAGCAACGCCCAACGAACATCAGAAAAAGATCTCATGTGTTTGATTGTGCCATTGGAAACATATCATATTACCTTAATGTAATTCAATTCTATAATGGTATAATTACCAACTCTATGTTTAGAAGATTCATGTTAGAAACAAAAGTTTTTGACCTGAATACAAATTAAATGCATATTATTTATTTTTAAGAAAAATAATGTAGATACACTTCCTAAATGTACATTCTAACCCAATATTTTTTATTCGGTAAGAATATATGTACAGTGATAAAAAAATATCACTCAATTCAATGCATCGACTGCAGTGGTAAGTTTACATATAAAGGGATTACAACAGGAAACTTAATTTAAATCGGTCGAACAACACTGTACAGAGCATCTTATGTTCAGTGTGGTAGCGTAAAAAAGACCTCGATTTTGTGAAATTTTAAACCCAAAAACATCCCGTGTAGTTCTGAAAATATTCGTTGTAGGTGTATGCTTCAAAAGATGAACTGCTTTAGGATATTAATAATAGAAAGTATTTTTCCAATAACGTCACACAACGTCTTGATAAGACATCACTGAAAAGAACACAGTTTCCCTTAATCCAAAATTCTGCAACAAGTGTTATACTTTTGCAGTAAATCTGCATCAACGGTAAAGTTTTACGAATGCTTTGATAAAACTTCTGTATGATATCTAAAGAAATTAGTAGTCTTTCATCACATCCAGGGTGGCGTAGATATAGAAATTGGCCGTTTGGTTTCTCCACAAGGAGGTACAAATGTAAACTCCCACTTTAAAGAGTGTCCGTTGGTTATGCTGACCGTCTCCACGAATATTCGTCGGATGGAGACATTAATATTGGTCCATTGTTGGGATATTCGTTTTCAGAACGTAAAAGAAACATTTTAACAAAAAAGTAATTAATTAATGGTCTGTATGTGGCAAGTTGTACTATCTTAAATCCCTGTTTTAACGTAAACAGTTCCAAGTTGACATTCTGTGACAACTAAATTACCAGACCTAACGGGTATAAACAAACATACCCCTTTATGATTCTATCGTCCTTAATATGATTGAAATATTGCTCGTTGGGTATTAGGCAACAATCAATCAATGTAAAGTCGTTTTATACAACTATACCATTGTGACGAGAGCAACATGAGGTTTTATAAAGTCTTAGATACATGTAGCAATTTTGAAAGAGGTTGAAAGCCGAGTTCATATTATTTGCTTCTGTGCTCCATAAAACCTCAAATGAGAAAATGCTGTATTTTTCCTCCTTCATTTCTTAAATACAATACAATATCAATGACAATAAAAACTAAACTAGTGGATTTTTGTCAATATTATAATAATATGATCCAATGCTGGATTTCGTTGCCAAAAAATAATGGCAGAAGGTGCAATTTGAACAGTCTAGAAAGACTGGTGCAATGTGAGGCGAGACGTACTAACAACCAAAAAGATGAAAGCCACATCAAAATGTAATTACGTTATAAACTGTACAAATACTTTTGGAAACGTTATTTGATGTTATTATTATGACACCAGATTAATAGTTGATGTAAATCTATAGGTTACTAAATCCAGTAGCCAAATATTCTGTTAACGAAAAACAGTTTACTTCAATACATTTCTGGACGATTTTCCACAACCAGATGTTTCAGTTTTGATATCTGCATGGCTAAGACAGCATTGCTGCTTATTTGAATTGGTATATGTAGGTTGTTTCTGTGTCAGCAATGTCTTGGGCATTCAATTATAATTTTAACGCACGAACAAAGTTCTTGTCTTGCTGGTGATCAGAATTGTTTTTTTACAAATATGGAATAAAAAATTCATGTACATCTATGCCTGTCATAAGGAAATTCCTAATTCTAAATTTTAAAGGAATACATCGTGTAAATCACATACACAATATGCAGTTTTCAAAAATGATTTTAAAGTTCGTTGAACTAAGTACATGTAATCACCGACAAGCTATTAACTTAAGCATTACCGTAGTTTAATATGAAAAATAAATCTTCCCGAAGGTTGTACATCTGTTTAGAATTTATAAAATTTACATAAAACGAAAAGTATACAAAATTTTAAATAAAGATTAGAGCATGAATGATTTCCTTAGTCGCCGTCTGTGAAATGAAAAAAGGAAACAAAATTCAACTAGTTTAGACCCGAAAACCATTTATTTTTTATAATGTCAACTATTTTCTGCAAAAGCATTGCAATGCAATCCCAGAAGCCTAGATATTTTGACCAGAACTACCCTAAATATTGCAGTTTTTTCTACGGACGACTAAAAGTTAATTGTTATCCTACACATCTAGATTGTTCTTAGTTAAAAATTGTTGTGATTTGTATATTTATACAATAACGGAAGAATATAAATGACTCATGATACTAAAATTGTATACACATCACATCTAGATATAGTATAATTGGGTCTTATTTAGGAAGTAATTATATACAAAACCTAGCTCTACAAGTGTTAGATGGAAGATTCAGGCCCCTGACAATAAGTTCTGCATGCCATGCAATAATCTACATTTATACCCCTTCTTTCTTTGCTTGCTTTTTAGCTCATCTGGCAAATGGTTATGTGAGCTTATGTCGTCAATCGGAGTCCGGAGTCATCGCCTGTTTACAATTCTAAAACTGTCTTTCTCTCCGAAACTAAAGAGCAGAATTATTTGTTCCATAGGTTATTTGTAAAATGATCGTTGTGATAATTTATCACGTGTTTAATTTTTACGTTGTCAGCAGAGATTTTTAATATATCTTCAAAACCACCAAGTTAGGCCAAACTCTGACAGAGAGTAAAAATGTTGTATATGATCTGTTTTATCTGTGGTCAATTTTTTTCTTGGAAATCCATTCATCGATGTTAGCGTGGTTGCTTTTTAGGGACAATGTTTGCTGTTTTCTTATGTTATTAGCATAAAACACTTCTCCTCTGAAACTATCTAGCAAGTGAATGTTAGTGGTGCTTTGTTTCTTATTGTACTATGAATAAATTGACCGTTTGATTTTTTTATCTGTAATTAAACTTGGCAAATTCTTCTTAAAATAGAACATAGACAGCAGTTTTTCTTATATGAGTGACGGTTGGTATGACAATTCCCTTGGGTAATCTGAAATAGTCCGTGGGCTAGAATAGCCTACCGTGCACCCCCCCCCCCCACATCTCTATGGGACCAATTTTTTTTGTCCCCC
>JARWCS010000002.1:3192998-3203902 GCA_034783895.1 Geukensia demissa
GCAAAAACTAAAATGTTTAAAGAAAAGGCTATTAATGAGTTGAAATGTTTTACTTGAAGAGGACATTTGGGGTCAAGTGTCAAATCAGCTAACAAAGAGTCGAGAAGACCAAAAAAGGTGACATTGCATCGAGAAGTTGAAAGTGTCGGTCCCTCTTATAAGCTTTTTAACTTCTTTTTGGTCCCTCGACATGAGCTGCTTAGTGTCGTTCATTTTCGCCAGCGAAGCAATGAATTTTCGATTGAGCGCTTCTGTAATACAATATGTCTCCTACCCTGGCCATTAATTAGGGATAGACATAACAAACGCATTGTAACCCAAGCTTTTGTCGTGTGTTGTTTGTTTGTGTTTCGAGTTTTTACTCCGTGTGTCACTGTGACTTTGAGATGAGGAACAGCAATAAAAGACCTGTTTGCTTGGAATTTACTTGTATGTATGAGATTTTTGTGTCAAGAATATTTTCAGCATATCTTTTCTTTTTAAGCTTGTAATCACTTATCATAATGTTTTACACAGTAAAAATACCAAATGTCGTTTTAAGACGATTTCATATCATCACATGTAGTAAAACTATTTTTATGCCGATCCATCAGTTTTACATGCAATTTTTCTAGTATTAGTTGGACAAAATTGCAAATTGCACATATTTACAGAACAACACTACGGTTAATGTTCGAAAAAGTCTCTCCTGTATATGCTGTAATTGAGGCAATCAATGAAGATATGATATCCATTCCATGTAAGCAAAACACACCGATCCATCACCCTTAAGCTGCAAATACATCATGAGGTATTAGGCTGACGTTTATCAGAGATATAGGCTATTCTAGACATTGAAAGGCACCAAATATAGTGTATCTAAACAGTCCTGTAAACGAAAAATCTGAATTTGGTATTGGAAGACAGATACAATTATGTTTTGTGTTTCTTTACGATTTTGTAGTTTAAATTTCTGTACGTAGGTCGTCGTCCTTTTTGATTGAGTTGATACTTTAATAGATTGTTCTATCAAATGTTAGTCTATCGATCCAAATAATCATTATGTACAGACATGATCAATTCAATCGTAAGTTTTAAAATCTAACACAGATTTCTATTTCTATTTTATTTATCCATAGAAATAATCAAATGTAAAGCTCTTTAGCATTTCTTCCATGTTGGCGAACTGTTTATGTACAACAATGTAGCAACCATTGGTTCCATTTTTTTTTCGTAAACCAAGGAGGCTGTCAATTTTTTTTTCTATAGAAGCACTGGTTACCCTTTGATCAGGTAAAGATACTGTTAGCTTAAGTTTCAAGCATGCAATTTTCACAACATAACCACCCAAATATAAGATTTTTATCATCATATAGATATGAAAAAGAAATGATTTGGGGTAAAAAGACTGCAATTAAAAAAAGCAGAGGAATTTACAAATCTAGAGGTCTCCACAAGGGCTTCAACAATTGTGGAATACCAATCCTTGTGACAAGCTCTAAATTGTTCCAAATAAAAAATCGTGTATGGGTAAAATTACACTGCTGTAACCTGAAAAAAGTAGCTTCGAAATATCGATTATACACGGTAAAACTCTTACATTAACGTACAAATTCATCTTTAGAACTAAGAACAAAAAATATTAAAAATTATATACTCGTCCGTAGCAAATGCTCGTAGTGGTTATAAGCAAGACTTAGGCGTATTCTTTTCGGCTAATCAGCAAGTCTCTCTGCTTAATGACTTTTGGACTTTTGAAACATACGCAAAATGAATTGAAACTGGGTTTTAATGTTGCAGATTTAATGGTTTGCTATTCCAATGTTAAATACACATTACTTAATTTTAAACTATATAAACCTTTCATTGTCGTTTTTATTTCATTCATGTAATGCATATTTATAATAATTAACCACGTGCAAGTATTAAAAAATGCAAAAAACCGTTGTTCAAATATAACACTAATAAAATTGTAAAGGTTAAAGTAAAATGTGAAAAGACTTGTTAAACGTTAACAAAAACGAAATAGCCAAATATCCATATAAGGATTCCTATACGAACAGAAAGCAAGGAATAACTTAAATTTGTTTTATCAAACTTAATACTTTTAAAGACTTAGAAAGTTGAATAAGCACTAACAAAAACTTATGTCAAGTTCGTGAATGACACGCGAAAGCCAAATCATTAATTAATGTGGCCATCCAGTATAGGCGATGTTGCTTAAACCCTACAACTGTATCAGTTCTATTGTCAATAGAGGGTTACAAATTCGAATCCTATCTGCCGAGTTCAACACATCTCTAATGAATCGTACTATAGGAAATATATACAACTAGCTTTTTGATCTGTAATAAAATGATCACCTCATAAAATTAGATAAAAATGATGTTGGTACCAACTTTAGGTACATCTGGAGCATTGTTTATACAAGGACAAACATTCTCTACAAAAACTCTGTGACAAACAATGTTTCATGCAAGGCTAAAACTTTAAATTTTAAGGATAAATCTTGCAGCAACGCATTTTCTATTAAAATAGAAATTATGAAAAAAATGAAATAAACCTTTTTCATTCCTTGGCAGAATGTTGCACGATTACTCTAGCAGACTCTGCAATCGTCAGCTTCTTATTTCTTGTATTTAAAATTGGATGCAGTATTGAAATCTTGTAAAAAAGAATAAAAGGAAACCACAAATTATCTTCTTTATGATTTTTTTTCTAAAAAAGCAAAAGCAAAACAACGAACTTATTTTTATTCATTAGAGTATGATTTTAGTATACCTAATTTACCCAGTTGCTTTATCAATGCCAAACATTCAGGAAAGCAACATTTAACTGATCAAACAGAAATAATTGCTTTACCATACACCACAGTAAACGTCAGACTGGGATATCGGTTTCATTATTATGGAAATTAGTGTAATCCTATTGATGTATCTAGCAACAAAACTTATTTGTGAAAACGGCGGCATTTCTCTTTTTAGGGTTTTCTTTCCCAATAGTTTATCTTTTCAGTTCATTTGTCGATAGAATAGCTGCCATCTATTTAAATACCGTAAGAACGGGTATTTGGAAGCAATCAGACTCGCATTTAGAAGTATTTGATCTATCTTTAATTATAAACATTCTTATGAATATTTTTATATCTGAGTTTTATGCTTGTATGGGGCGTTTTCATAGTCTTCCTCTTGATTCATTTTCAATGACAAACATTTACATTAATCATTTTTACATTTCATTCAATATGTTTTCCTCGGAATTTGATCTTGAAGTTTTATTTTATCATTTATCATACTCAATCATATAATGTACAAATTGCTGACACAGTTGTTTATGCATGATATTTTTAATAATTTTATCCCAATGAAAGTCCCAGCTGTAAGGTTTTAGAAAAAATAATATGTTTATATTGTTTCTGATAGAAACTCTGTCGATGCTGTCGGTAACCGTTTTCCCGTTATTTGTACATGAAGTCATAAAATTTGTGAGTTAAGATTTCAAGAGATATGATTGGTCAGACATGTCATTTGTTCCTCAGTTAAAAAACAATTCATAACCAGTCCAGGGGTTGAGTTTTAAAAATAAGTGCATAGAAATTCAGAAGAGTTCCGAAGGATTTTATTTTCCTGTCCTGTGTTACATCTAGGATGTCCAACAAATGGACAATGAATGTTCAATGTTGATATTCAATTCAAAATGAATGAGGTTATGCAGAAATATTTGAACCAAACGGATGAGATTTTAATACTATGGAGGAAATTTTCATGAAAAAATTATAATTAAACTATATTATTAAAACTACTGTAAAGTGTATAGTACAATCCTGTCAAATAAGAATATAAATAAATAAATAAAAACACCCCAGTAAAGAAAAGAAAGGAAAAAGAAAATTGATTCAAATCACTCCCACTTATTTTATAGATCGAGCGAGATGTATACCCCTTCGCAAAGGTTGTGCCGGAGAAAGAATAGGCACTAGGTGTCTCACAAAAGGAAGCCCTATAGCTAGTCCTCTAATGGGGCGTCCGTGGTTGTGGGGTTGTATCAATTCACAATCCGTCCGTAAAGACGTTAAAGACGTCCAGTGTTTAGGAAAAACCCCTTGTAACAGCTCATTTTGAGTGGTCACTAGGCGGCCGATAACAAGGCTTAATTTTTTGCCCTTATCTAACCCGTAATTTTTCAAGTGGCAGTCAAAAAGTCCATTCCTTACCGGTCCCTTGCTGACAGTCTACATATTGATTTATTGTTTGTTAACATGTTCCCGTCCTGATTATATGTCTGCAATATTGCCTGCTGGACGTTACGAGGCAATCAATAAATCATTCAGGAAACCGGAAAACATTTTTGACCAACTCTAAAAATGCAAAAAATGCTCCATAACACAATAAATAATCTGATTAATCACAAACCATAACCGGGGTCAGTTTGGGTGTTGCGGTAGGGTTACTGTTGTAGCAGTAATAATACATTGTTAGATTATGGCTTTATTTTGATAAATTTATTGGATTAAATGCTGTCAGTTGACTTCCTGTTAATTCTGATAGTGTTAGATTAAAAACAATATTGACTTCTTTTACTTTTGCTTTCAATATCGTTTTCATTTAAATAATATCACAATTATGTAATAAAAAATTATATATTTGGTTTCGGTCGATACATGTATGAGTTTAAACAGACCAAAAAATCAATATTGACGGAGACCGGATGCCTCAGTCAATATTGATTTTTTGGGGGTCTATTATAACTCACATCGACTTGTACAAAAGACAATTAATTATATACTTTATGTATTTTTTCAGTTTAAGTTAAAAATAAACAAGAATTATCGTTTCCAAGTTGATCTGATCTCAGTAATATATAAAATAAAAATAAATCAAAACGTAGTTGTGAATATCATTATCATTGCACGATGAGTTGTAGTGCCTTATCAAATGTTAAAGAAGTGTCGGGATAGGTGCAAATAAGTTTGTAATTAAACCAATTTGAAAAACATAAATTGCACTAGCATTATATTTCAGCTGATTGATACTTAAAATAGAAAACACGAATATACATATTATTATTATCATATTAGATCCATATACGTACCAGCTATAGACATAAAACAGAAAAAGCAATGGAAATTATAGTACATTATTGGACTATAATCATGATATTGTTTTTTATCAAATTTAGGTTTTGATAAATGTAACTTATAAATGCGAGTAAAAAGATGAAAATATAGAAACAAAAAAGCACCCAAGATTTTAAAATTTAAGCATTTTTTGTGCACTCAATGTTGGTTATAAATGTGTTTTTTTTTTTGTTTTTATGGAAGGACCTCAAATTGTACCAGACCTTTTCTGAAATTCTATATATATAAAAGTCAAATAGACTTACACTTCTTCGATCAAACCGGGAAACTGTAGCTTAGTGAACGTGTTGTATTTACTTGGAAGTTTTTACTGTGTGAACATGTTGTAACTTCCTGTTAACTTGTGTTGTGCTAGTCACTGTAACACTTAAAACGGCTGTTTGTGGTTACAGAAGTTATCATACAGAAGAACAAATCGAATTTCATCGATAGTTTCTAACTTCTCGTCACAAACCGTAATAATTTTCTTAATGCATCAAATCTTTATCCCCAGTGCCTAGTTACTGAGTGCATATTATTTGTAATTTCGATATATAAGGCTTTTAGATCAGCGGTCTAGCTGTGCATTACCGATATTAAGTCAATCAATTATATATATTATCCCTCGTTCGTCTCTCCCCTCACCGCGGAGTGTACAATGCTGTAACTAAAAACCAACCAACCAAAATGATGCAACTTTGATTTAATGCTCGGAAACAAATAAAAATCAATAAACCTTCTAAACAGTCTTAATACTTTAATCAGACGGTGGAAGTTGATTATAACAGATTTACATGTGCTGATTAAAATTAATAGAGAGATAACTAACTCAATGAAATTAAAAACTATAATAGGAGAAGGCGAAGTCTGTCATCTACCGAAGCGTGAATTACTTGCAAATGAGATTGTAAAGACAAATACCTTGGTGGCTGATTGAACTTGATAAACTTCAAATCAGCTTTCAACACCATTTCTTAATTTTTTAATGAAAAAAATGGTACAATGATTGATTCTTTATCATGGTATTATTTTTTCCTGTGTCGCGATAAAAGAGCACGCGGAAATGACAGAATATCCTTCCTATAGCAGTAAGAAACGCATTATAGTTCTATTTTCAGCTTTTCTTTTGTTCACGATAAAGTAATTTTGTGCACTAAAAATATGTAACAACTAAAACTGCGGTTATTAACTATATTTTAAAAATACCAGCAACATTCCAAAGAAAATAACAATTAAGGATTAGCTTCTTACTCTTTCTAACCTCGCAGCGTCAGTGTATTTTATTTTGTCTCATTATGTTGGACTATCTGTTTATTGGAAAGACAGGAATAATAATGAGATAAACATTTTTTTTAAGATGGGGCGAAAGAGGCAGAACTTGAGGTTCCTTCTAGCTTTCATTTTCGATACGATAGCACACCTACATAGTTTGGACCCATAATTGCACCAGGCAAATGCATTAATTTTACATTCTCTGACATTTCACTCAAAGTACCCCTCTAGTCAACTATGTAAAACTTCCTTATTAGATCTCTAAATTTATTCAATATCCTAACTGTATATGCTAGAAATGAGAATGGTGGAATATAATTGCATGGTTTTGAATAGAATCACGAACTTGAATGCGAAATTCTTCTAGATGCCTGTCACATTGCTATTTTTGATTGACAAACGTTATTGGTAATATTGATTTGGAAGACAGATACACGATATTGCTTTTTGCTCTCTAGATTTTACCTTATGTCTAAAAGATAGTTTTAGTGGTGGAATATGATGTTATTGAATGCAATTATGCAATGGACATAAGTCGTGTCATTTGCATTTAAATTATTTTTGTTGAACTTCAAATATAACTGTATCAATTACTACGCAAATTCAAGCTCAAATCCCAAATTGAAATTCATATAAAATAACCCTGATTGGAAAAGGAAAATATCAGTCGTCTATCAATGAAACCGTTTTGTGGTCGGTTCACATTTTCAGAAAAATGTAAGTATTAGCTTTTGACGGGTTCGATTGACGTGTAGTGTTTATCTCTGTTACCTCTATCCAGAAACTAGTAATTACACACACGGTATCTTTTAGGCAATCTTCCGGTATAATAGCTAGACATATACTTTGCTTGATTTATCTGTAACTTAAACACGCCAATTCCACCAGACTGATTGGGTCTAACCTTTAGCTTACATTGAACAATTACAATAATTTGAAATAGAATATCCATCTTTCACTGCGATTTGTTCCTAAAATGTCGACATCAAAAGAGTTATTAAATGATGAGATCCAAAGTAAGCTTTATTATAAAGTTGGAAGATCCTTTATTGCTGAATCATTGTATTTACCAAGTAAAAAACTGAAACAAACAAATAACCAGGCCTAATCAGAAACCCGGCCCCTTGGATTTTCATAGATTCACAAAAACAGTTCTTTAATTCGTGGAAAGAGACCGGGCACTTTTTACCTCGTCTCTTAATTCATAACTATGTCTTAATAACTAAGTTATACTATGTCTTAATAACTAAGGTATACTATGTCTTTGGTTATACAGTCAAAGGACCGAACAATATTTATTTAAGATACATTTTGATAAATTTTTAATTTACAAAATGGAACTATAACATTTACTTAGAATTTCGAAAAAGTTTTAAGAGCTACAGATTTCAGAAGGATTTGAAAATTGGTCTAGGGGGCTCTAAAAAGCTCAAATAAATCTATGTTTACTTGTAAAGTGACATGCTCAATATTAAACATTAATGAAAATAGAACCAGAACATACTTCTGACACTATGGATGAAGATGAAGACCACACTTTATTTTATTTGTTTTTTATGTAAATCCATGTCAACTGGAAACGTGAACCTTCTCCTAGGAAGCTCTCTCGACCCAATGATCAACAATTATGTTTTGTTGGATTGATTTTCTCTTTGAAGATACAGCGAGATTAAGAGTTACCTTATTTTGACCTTGGAGTTTATTTATTTGTTTACCTTCTTATCTTTGACATTTAGGATTGATTGATGAATGAAAATAAAATGTATCTTCAAGTGTATCTTAATTGATTAGGTGCAAGAGAATTGGACAAGAACAAATTTTATATCAATGCTACGCGGCCATATTTTGAACACTGTCAGCATTCCCCATCCTGGTGTGATAAAAATATTAAAATTCCAAAGAAAAACAACTGAATATCTGGGGACATATTTACGTTAGCAAAGCGTAAATAATAAGTACAAAATTCTTGTCTGGATGCACATTTTAGGGATCACTTTCATCCAGACTATTATTTGTAATGCCAAATCTGATGTTATATCAGATATAATTACAAACGGTAAGAACGTAGGCCTGATGTAACTGCAAGTTAGTTTACCCCCACGCAATATAGGCATACAAGAACAAATGGGCTGGGCTAATGTGCTTACAATGGCTGAGACCATGTGCTAAATATAGAAGGGCTTGGTGCATGGAGATATGCTCAAAATGGGTTGGGTCGTGTGTTGTTATATGATTATGGGCATATTTTTATCATTATGCATGCATGTAACATAAAATGAGTTTTTACTCCGTGTTGAAGGCCTCACTGTGACTTTGAGATGAAGAACGGTAATCAAAGCGCTGTTCCAGTGCTTGAAATTTACATGTATATATGAGATTTTTGTGTCATGAATATTTACACTTTGTTCTTTCTTTCTATGTATGTAAAAATAATTCAAAACAAAGCACAAGTTTTAATGTTTGCAGTAATTACACTATAGTATATTGTTTCTTCAATGACAAATTCTAATAAATTTTTATCATCAGAAAAAAACGTAGAACAGACGATTAACTTCAGCGAGCACTATTGATATATTTGAAGCTTGCTCAACGCATGCATGTTGACAAGATAAACCCACTTGTTTCAAAACACAGAATATCAGGGTTTAAAAAGTTTAAAACTAAATAAATTTATATGTACTATATCAAACGGATATTACCTATTTCAAATTATTAAAACAAGTCAAATATATCACCATTGTTAACAAACAAGAAGCGAAGGAAAACCGAAGAGCAAGACAACAGGGGGAAAGTCGACACACACGGCAATCCCGAGAATACGAAAAAGACGGAACATGATATCACACACAGTGTACATATAAAATTAAAAACAACACACAACTACATGTATGAACAATGTGGACCGCCACCAACAAATCGGAGGTTTTCTCATATGTTCCCGAAGGGTAAGCAGTTCCTGTCTCTTTAAAAACACCCGCCACATTGTCCATTTTCCAATTCGGTATTAGTCATTTCAGGGTAAAGGTGAAGGTTTCGTGGGACCACAACGTCCATGCGGAGAAAGCCAACAGCCTGTTTTTGGTTTACTCCGCAACTTCACAGGAAAAGTCCGTCTTCATCTGTGAAACGGATATTCCATATCGGCCTACAAGATTGAGGTGTCGACTGTAGAGTTTCGGGACTGATGACTTAAATCGAGGCGCAGCATACCCTTTCCTGAGCAGCTGTTGTGTTAACGACCCAGTTCTGTCTAGAAAATCGGTGTATTGGACACATGCTCTTGAAAAAACTCACACAGGGTCATCGATGTTGAATAATGACTAGCTTAACTAGGACAATAATATTTCTTAGAATATGAATACTTGTCAAGTTTTTACACCTGCAACATAAATCTAATATCACATTAAACCCAAGTTTATATCTTGACCATTGATATTTTAGCGTGTAAGTGGTATACCCGAATACCCGGGTACTCGAATAAAATTTGTTTTAACCCGCTTTAATTCAAGATATATACACGTATATATATATATATGCATACAAGGTCCGGTGAGTGTTCCGTAAATACATAATGAAATGAATTATACTTCAACTTTCGGCAACAAATAATTTACATTAATTCTAACCCAAAATTGCATTACCTCTATTTTCATCCCCTCCCATTCCAGTCTGATGAGCCCAGCCACTATCCTATCCCATGAGCCAATCCATTTTGAGCACATGAACCAAGCCCATGTTTTCTACCATTCCTATTATATAATGAGTAAGACATCTTCAGACTGTGTGATTCTAATCATGCTTATTTAAAAAGTAAAGAATAACAGAAATCTCGGTCACACTGCATGTCAATGTAACCATGATTTATATGATAATTGGTGACGTTATAACGTCTGATAAGATGGCGAAGTAGGGCTAAAAGACTCAGATAATGTACCAATGCAATTATAAAATATATCCTATGTCTCCCCAAAATAACTTCTTACGCACGGAAATTCGTCACTTTGTCTCATTGAGTTATTTGACATTCCTCTGTAAATTTACCGAGAATATAATCATTCGAATAGAGTACCTCGTTTAACAAATGGTAAGTTTGACGTTGATGATACTCAGCTTTGAATATTATAACTGTATAAGAATTATGGATGATAACATACTTTGGTCTAACACTGACATTTTAGTAGCTATTTTAATTTCATGGTTAACTCCCACTGAAAACTAGCTGTCAGTCAATTCCATCATCTCAAAATATGATAAGTTTAATAATGATAACGGTTAATGACTCGTTTAAATTTGTGAACTAGAGAATGGCGTTATATTAGATGCAATATTCTTGCCGTGAACTAGAGGATGACGTTATATGTACAGTTGGAATATTCTTGCCAAAATGTTATTAGCGAATTTTAAAAGAATGACGATATATGTAGTTGCAATATTCTTGTCAAAAGGTTATTGTCTGTAACGTCTACGAAAAATGAGATAAATGTAATGTATAACACAATAACTGATACCACTCCTGTTTTGTAAAGGAGTTCGTGGA
>JARWCS010000002.1:3210874-3222124 GCA_034783895.1 Geukensia demissa
AGATGATGATCCAGCTATGTACCTTTCCTTGTATGGATTTTTATGTAGTTTAGGAATCCAATATAAGTAAGGTAAGTGAGATTAAATGACCAAGAAGATAAGTATGTCGACAAGAAAGAAGTCGTAATGTTTTCCATTTTATATATGTGCATATCATTGTTTATTAGATACAGATTTACTTTTGTTCTTAAATATACTTTATGACGGCACTCCGAACTCTTACATCTGTGTAAACTGTTTCGTGGATTCCTGGTTCTAAATTAACCTATATCATTGTCTTAAATATTTTATTTGTTTTTGTAGATTCGTGTCCCTACGGATCAGAATGTATCCCAAATAGTGAATATTGCGACGGAACAATAGATTATGACGGTTGTTGCGGTGACAAGAAATGTTGTACTCCTCCACCATGTAAAGGTAACCAAATATCCATGACAGTAATGTATTTTAATCCGAAAAAATATTTTGGATTATTGACAAACGTGATCAATGAAGGAAAAATCAGCAGGTGTCAACCACCAATTTTAAACAGGTTGCGCTAAGTTCTGTTAATAATATTTGCCTGGGTGGTACTTCTAGAAAGCCATTACGTGATTACAATGTTAACAATTACCTTCTTGAAAGATAACTAATTGACTAAAGTACTGTAATCTTATTTGTTGAACGTAGCCATCAAGAGAGATCCAAGCTGTTCAGTCTTAACAAGACCTGGAATAATCCGAAGAAATGAAAAGGCAAAAACAAATATTCACGTAACGAATTTCTGCAATTAATTATATATTACACAACTGTTAACGACTGCGACTGGTAAAAATGTGCCAGTACTTTAAAATTTAAGTTGTTGTTTGTTGTCGCCACTTCAGAATTATTGACTAGTAAACCACCCTGATATCAATAATTTGCATTTCGCATATAACTAAAATGTATGTTGTTTTTTTAGAGAGAAAAACCCAACATATTTCATTCAATAGGAAAACTTCATTCTAAAAATTGATCAATTACGTTGTAATATATAGAAATCAGTGTTGAAGTTAACCAACCGTTTGTTTTCTCTGTAGTTTTTTGTGAACTGATGGTTTTTTTTTTCGATTCATTTTTGTAAGGCCGTGGTGTTGCCTGTCCTCTGACTTATTTATTTACTTTTTCTCGTATCTATTTTTGATTTCTATGTTCTGCGTATACAACAAGTATATTCAAATTATTGAATTTCAGTTTTTGTTCCTAATAGGTTTAAAAGTTTAAATCATTGATCTAAAAATAATCATTTCGTGCAGTTTTGTTAACTTCTTTTTACCTGCGTCGCCGAAGGTGGAAGCAGGTCTAGCTCCCGCTTGACTCCGTTCGTCTGTCCATCTGTCATAAATGGTGTACACTAACTCAAAAACGCGTTATCCGATTTTTCTCAAAATTTGGTATGTTGTTGGAACTGTATATACCAAACATTTTCGCCAAAATCATTGCAATACTTTCATGCTGGAAGTCCTGGTCACCTAGATATTTATTGAAACAGCGAGCGACGAGGGTCCAGAGCCGTCTTTGCTCTTGTTATTTAATTATGTTAGCTTTATTTCACAATCATCAAACACTTTATCTGTAATAGTTTTTAATACATATTCATAAGTGACACAGTGGCGAAAACGTTGGAGAAAATATGCAGAACGTTGTGTTAGTGAATTACCATGTTAAAGGATAAATGCAAAATACAATTAAAGAGTAAAGAAAATTTATTATATTCGTCGACACTCCGAACCCCAATAGCTTCGTAAACAGTGTCGTGGAGTCCTGGTCCTAAATTAACCTGTATCATTGTTTAATATATAAAGCTTAATATTTTTATTTGTTTTTGTAGATTCGTGTCCTTACGGATCAGAATGCATCTCAAATAGTGAATATTGCGACGGAACAGTAGATTATGGGGGTTGTTGTGATGACAAGAAATGTTGTACTCCTCCCCCATGTAAAGGTAACCAAATATCAATGACGGTAATGTATGGCTAATTATAAAAGAAGTCTTTTCAGGCGGAAAAGCATATTATGGATGATTGACAAACTTGATAAATGAAGGAAAAATCCGCAGGTGTCAAGCACCAATTTTAAACAGGTTGTGCTAACATCTGTAACTAATATTTGACTGTGTTGTACTTCTAGTAAGATTACAATGTTAACAATTAACTTCTTGAACGAATACTTTGTTAATTGTTTAAAGTACCTGTAATATTTAATGTTGAACGTAGACATCCAGAGATCCGAACTCTTCAGTCTAAACAAGACCTGGAATAATCCGAACAAATGAAAAGGAAAAAAACAGATATTCAGATATCGGCTTTCTGCAAGAAGTGCAACACACAGTATGTCGGGATAGTTAATTAAATAAATAATAATTTTAACCGGTTGCTCTAAATTTTGTTAATAATGTTTGCATGGAATGTAATTCTAGTTAGATTATAAATGTTCCTACATATATAAGCAGTAATGTATGGTCCACCCGTGATACAAGAAGTGAGATCAGATGCCAAGGAAGGATAGAATTCCCACATATGTTGACAGAAAAGAGGTCGTGTTATTTTTCATTATATATCTTTATCATTATTTAATAGATTAAGTTTTAGATTTTTTTCTTTAAAGAATATATTTCGACGACACTTCGAACTCCAATATCTACCTAAAAGGTGTCGTGGAGTCCTGGTCCTAAATGAACGTGTATCATTGTCTAATTTGTAATTTGTTTTTGTTGTTTCGTGTCCTTACGAATCAGAATGTATCCCAAATAGTGAACATTGCGACGGAACGTTGTTGTGGTAACAAGAAATGTTGCTTTCCTCCTCCATGTAGAGGTAACCAAATATCCAGAACAGTAATGTATGGATAATTATAAATGAAGTCTTTTCGGTCCGAAAAGCATATTGTACATGATTGACAAACGTGACCAATGAAGGAAAAATCAGCAGGTGTAAACCACCAGTTTTTAACAGGTTGTGCTAAGTTCTGTAAATATTTTCCTGGGTTGTACTTCTAGTAAGATTACAATGTTAGTAATTAACTTCTTGAACGATTAAATTGTTACTTGTTTTAATAGCTGTAATGTTTAATGTTGAACCTAGACATCCAGTGAGATCCAAACTCTTCAGGCGAAACAAGACCTGAAATAATCCGACCAAATGAAAAGGCAAAAACAAATATTCAGGTATAGGTTTTCTTTAATAGATAGAGTTTTAGATTTTTTTCTTTAAAGTATATATTTCGATGATACTTCGAACTCCAATTTCTACCTAAAAGGAGTTGCGTGGAGTCCTGGTACTAAATAAACTTGTATTATTGTCTAATTTGTAATCTGTTTTTGTAGATTCCTGTCCTTACGGATCAGAATGCATCCCAAATAGTGAATATTGCGACGGAACAGTAGATTATGACGGATGTTGTGGTGACAAGAAATGTTGTACTCCTACCCCATGCAAAGGTAACAAATATCGAAGACGGTAATGTAGGGATAATTATAAAAGAAGTGTTGTCAGTCGGAAAAGTATATTGTGGATGATTGACAAATATGATAAATAAAGAAAAAATCAACAGGTGTCAGCCACCAATTTTAAACAGGTTGCGCTAGCTAAGTTCTGTAAATAATATTAGCCTGGTTTGTACTTCTACTACGATTACAATGTTAACAATTACTTTCTAGAACGATTACTTTGGTTAGAGTACCTGTAATCTTAAATAAACCCAGAGAGGTTCAAACTCTTCAGTATGAACAAGACCTGGAATAATCCGAACAAATGCAAAGGCAAAAATAAATATTCGAGTATCGGATTTCTGCAAGAAGTGCTACTGATAGTACTTCGGGATAGTTTATTAAATAGATAATTAATTTTAACTTGTTGCTCCAAGTTTTGTTAATAATGTTTGCATTGGTTGTAATTCTAGTTAGGTTATAAATGTTCCAATAAGCAGTAGTTGATACAACAATTGAGATCAGATGCCCAAGAAGGATATGATTCCCACATGTGTTGACAAGAATGAAGTCGTGATGTTTAACATTATATACCCTAATCATTATTTAATAGATTAAAATTTAGTTTTTTAAATATAGTTCGACGACGCTTCGAACCCCAATATCTACATAAACGATGTCATGGGGTCCTGGTCCTAAATGAACGAGTATCATTGTCTAATTCGTAATTTCTTTTTGTAGATTCGTGTCCTTACGGATCAGAATGCATCCCAAATAGTGAATATTGTGACGGAACAGTAGATTATGACGGTTGTTGTGGTGACAAGAAATGTTGTACTCCTCAACCATGCAAAGGTAACCAAATATCTAAGACAGTATTGAATGGATAATTCTAAATGAAGTCTTCTCAATCTGACAAGCATATTTTGGATGATTGACAAAAGTGATACATTGAGGGAAAATCCGCAGAGGTGTCAATCACCAATTTTAAGTTTTTTAAATAATGTTTGCTGGGGTTGTAATTCTAGTAAGTTTATAAATGTTCCTAAACGCAGTAGTGTATTTTCCACCAGTGATACAAGACGTGAGATCAGATGCCCAAGAAGGATAGAATTCCCACATTCGTGATGTTTTCAATTGTATGTCATTATCATTCTGTAATATATTAAGTTTTTATTTCTCCAACAAATGCATTTCGATGACAACTCCAATATCTACGTCAAAGGTGTCGTGGAATTCTTGTCCTAAATCAATATAACCTAGGCATATAATATTTGCCTAGGTCTAATCATAGTAAAATTGCAATGTTAACAATTGACTTTTCGAACGTTTACTTCCATCGGATAGATAATTAAGAATGATAATTAATTTCAACAGGTTGCTCCAACTTTTGTACGATTGTAATTCTAGTAAGATTAGATGCCCAAGAACGTTAGAATAAGCACATGTGTCGACAGGAAAGAAGTCGTGATCTTTATCATTCTTTAATAGCTTAAGTTTTTATTTTTTCTCTTAAAATTACATTTCGACGACTCTTCAACTCCAATATGTAAGTAAAAAGTGTCGACGAGTCCTGGTTCTCAATGAACTTATATAATTGTCTTATATATAATGCTTCATTTGTAATTATTTTAGATTCGTGTCCTTACGGATCAGAATGTTTATCAAATGATGAATATTGCGACGGAACAGTAGATTATGACGGTTGTTGTGGTGACAAGAAATGTTGTACTCCTCCCCCATGTACAGGTAACCAAATATCAAAGACGATAATGAATGAATGATAATAAATGAAGTCTTCTGAATCCCCAAAAAATATTTTGGAAGTTTGACGAATGTCAAAAATTCAGGTGAATCCGAAGGGGTGTCAAACACCAATTTCAAGTTTTGTAAATAATGTTTGCATGGGTTGTAATTGTAGTTAGATCAGAAATGTTCCCATTAGCAGTAGTTTATTGTCCACTAGTGATACAAGACGTGAGATCAGATGCCCAAGAAGGATAGAATTCCCACATGTGTCGAAAGGAAAAAAGTCGTGATAATTTCAGTAATATGTTCGTATCATTCTGTAATATATTAAGTTTTTATTTCACTTACAAATAATTTTCGACGACAACTCCAATATCTACGTTAAAGGTTTCGTGGATTCCTTGTTCTTAATGAATACAACCTAGGCATATAATATTTGCTTAAGTTGTAATTATAGGAAAATCGCAATGTTAACAATTAACTTTTCGAACGATCACTTACATTGGTATAGGTAATTAAAAAGATAATTAATTTAATTTTTATCTCTTAAAATTACATTTCGACGACACTTCAAACTCCAATATATAAGTAAAAGGTGTCGAGCAGTCCTGGTCCTAAATGGACGTATATCATTGTCCTATATGTAACGCTTCATTTGTAATTTGTTTTTTTAGATTCGTGTCCTTACGGATCAGAATGTATACCAAATGATGAATACTGCGACGGAACAGTAGATTATGACGGTTGTTGTGGTGACAAGAAATGTTGTACTCCTCCCCCATGTAAAGGTAAACAAATATCTAAGACGATAATGAATGAATAATTATAAATGAAGTCTTTTCAAGCCAAAAAGGTTATATTGGTTGATTGACGAACGTAAAAAATTGATGTGAATTCGCAGGGGTGTCAATCACCAATTTTAAGTTTTGTAAATAATGTTTGTATGGGATGTAATTCTAGTTAGATTAAAATGTTTCTATAAGCAGTAGTTTATTGTCCACCAATGATACGAGAAGTGAGATCAGATGCCCAAGAACGATAAAATTCCTACAGGTGTCGAAAGGAAAAAAGTCCTGATCTTTTTCATTCTTTAATAGATTAAGTTTTATTTTTTTTCTCTTAAAATTACACTTCGACGACACTTCCAACTTCAATATGTACGTAAAAGGTGTCGAGGAGTCCTGGTCCTAAATGAACGTATATCATTGCCTTATATATAACGCTTCATTTGTAATTTGTTTTTGTAGATTCGTGTCCTTACGGATCAGAATGTATCCCAAATGATGAATATTGCGACGGAACAGTAGATTATGACGGTTGTTGTGCTGACAAGAAATGTTGTACTCCTCCCCCATGTAAAGGTAACCAAATATCTAAGACGACAATGAACTGATAATTATAAATGAAGTCTTTTTAATCCGAAAAGCATATTTTGGATGATTGACGAACGTGATAAATTGTCGTAAATCCACAGGGATGTTAATCACCAATTTTAAATATGTTTTGTATGCAATATTTTCCTGGGATGTAATTCTAATGAGATTACAATGTTTACAATTTATTCTTGAACGATTTCTTTCTTAATTGTTTAAAGTACATGTAATCTTCTGTAGACATACAGAGAAATCTAAACTATTCACTCCAAGCAAGACCTTGATTAATCTGAACGAATGAAACGGCAAAAACAAATATTCAAGTAAAGATTTTCTGCAAGAAGTCCTACCTACAGTACTTCGGGATAAAATGACTGCCCATACTATAAATATATCTATGATAACTGTTTATGATTTAACTGGCAAAAAGGTGAAAATACTTTAAAATCTTTGTAATTGTGTTTGTTGTTGCCAGTTGAAAACTGACAAGTCAACGTGCCTGATATTATTGATCTGAAAGTCTCGTTTCACAATTTATTTGTAATAATTTTAATACAAATTCTTACTTGTCAATTCGGTGAAAAAGTTGGAAAAACTGCGCACAACGTTGTGTCAGTGAACTACCATGTTATGGGGAAAATGCCAATAGGATTTAGGAATAAAGTAGATACATTACTATCAAATTGGTGATTCATTGACCATTTAATGGAATTCTACTGTCGCTTTTATGACAATATCATTGGTGTAAAGGTTGTAATAGAAAAAAAAAGAAACTTGCGTATTTGTAGGAACACATTATGCATCAAGAGTGAAGTGAGTTATATAAAATGCTAACACACCAAGGACAAAAACCTTTATGAATTTTACAACTGTCATTTTTTTGTCACAATGTTAGTAGAAAACAGTAGTTTATCGTTCATTAGTGATACAAACAGTGAGATCAGATGCCCCAGAAGGTCAATATTCCAATATCGACACGAAATATGTCGTGAATTTTCCCCTATATTAATCCTTATTATTGTTTAATAGAATAAGTTTTAATTAATTTAATACATTTAAATGACACTCCGAACTGCAATTTGTCGTGGACTCCTGGTCCTGGAATAACCTGCATCATTGTCTTATACGTGTTATACCTTTCTTCAGATTCATGTCCATACGGATCGGAATGCATCCCAAATAGTGAATATTGCGACGGAACAGTAAATTATGACGGTTGTTGTGGTGACAAGAAATGTTGTACTCCTCATCCATGTGAAGGTAACTATATATCCAGGAGGTTAATGAATGAAGTCATTTCATTCGTAGCAAAATATATTGTGGATTGTTGACGTACGTTATTATATAAAGGAAGGCCCATAGCTTTGGACATGTCGCGCTTAGTTTCTGTGAATAGTTTTTCTAATATTTAATTCTAGTAAGATGACAATTTCATTCAAGTACATGTAATCTTTAATGTTGAGCTTAGACTTCCTAGGGGATCCATACTATTCAGTCCAAACAAGCACAGGAATTTTAGGTAATTGATATAATCATAACAAGTTTTCTTATCACAGAAATCAATACTTCTGTAAGAGTTTAGAAAAAATAACTTTATTAAGAAATGTCAAATTATTGAATTAAAATGGTGTTTTGATCGTCCGAAGGCACGTGCTCACGACGTCATTGATAAAACGTACATTTTACCTCCAGACAACGTAGATAACACGTAATTTTAGGACGTCTTGTGCACGTTTTCGTCTGACGTTGCTTTTTAATGTTGTCACAACGTTGTGCTAACGTAATTTGTTATGATGTTACCAAACTACGACCTTGTGACAACGTTGTCCTTACGTCGTGTGTTTACTGGGATAAAAGTTCAATTTCGACTTTTATATTGTTGTCACTACCTGATAATAACTGACTAGCCTTTTAGCCTCCTATAAGTAAAAAATCTACGTACGTCAATTTAGTAGTGTATACCATAATTTAAGAAATAATAGAAGATATAAGGATGTACGATATATCAGCAAAACATTACATTATAGAGAAAACTTTTGTTTGACCGACCATTAACAGTCCTTTTTCTATATCATTTACATCATTAGTTAGAAGTTTGTGTCAGAAAGACAACGTTGTCATGGAGTCAGTTTGTTGTTCAGCAGTGGGAAAACATGCCGTTAGATGCTCCAAATTGTAAGCATTCCCATGACGACGAGCACAGCTACCTTAAAATCCTTGTTTTTTAAATGTTTCATTGCGATTCCTGTCTTGTAGATTTGTGCCCTTACGGATTGGAATTTATTCCAAGTGGTCAATATTGTGACGGAACAGTAAATCATGACGCCTGTTGTGGTGACAGGAAATGCTCTACACAAAAGAAAAGTAGAGGCTACATTCCCTTTCACAACACGTGTACATTTTTTCTAAATCGGATTTAAGTCAATGCGTTAAGGTCATCCGAGAGCTCTAACATTCAGGGAAGATATATACACTTATAACCGTACAGGTCCATTCAATATGGCGACAGTAAAATTTAAAAGACGTAATTTTAACCAAAATACTATCCTGTTTCATCAATGTGCTTGTCAATGCAATGCCTGAAAGCAACTGGCATTATACGAGCGTATCGGCAGTGGAATGTGCACCAAGACGAAGGGGAAACAAGAAAATTGCCACCCAATTACTAGGTGTTTATAATAGACAAGTTGTCGTCCTCCGTCTGTCACAATCTTAGAATAAAGGTTTGCTTACTGGGTCTATCTCAAGGAATAAGTCAATTTATAATATAGGTTTTTGTGTTCGTCGTATTTTTCATATAAAATTGGACACTGTAGAAAAACAGCATCTACTCCTGTTTACCAAAGCTGGTTATGTACTATGACACATTTTCCATGTAATCATTATATAAGAAAGATAAAAGATTTGTTTCGGATTGCTTCCTCAAGCATGACCAGGTTGTATGATTTCCTGATGCTATATTCGCCTACTTTGCAGTTATTGTTAAAAGTAATACCTTTACCACTATTCATATTCAATCTTTTAATGACATCTACATGATAGACTTCAATTAATATCTTATATCTATCAGATACCTGTCCATATGGGTCGGAATGTATTCCTTCAAGTAGTTATTGTGATGGATGGGCGGATCCAACAAAGTGTTGTGGGGGTCGCAAATGTTGCTTCCCACCAGGTATGTTGTTTTCATTGATACAATTTTTTCCCATTTTTAATCTTCCTGTTGAGAATAAGAGGAATTCTAAGATATCAAAGGGGCAGACAAAAATAGGTAAGTCAGAAGACAGACAAGACCATGGCCAACAAAATAAAACGAAAGACAAACATAATAATTTTTCAATTTTAGAAGAAAACGCAAATTCTTATTTGAATTATTAAACACCTATTTTAACCAGTCCTTTCATTGATTTATTTCGTCTTAGAATGAATATTTATAAATTCTTATGGTACATGCATTTGGGTCATAATTAAACAAGTGATTAAAGAAAACACGACATTGTTTTGGAAAACACAAAGTTAGTCTCTTCGGCATTGAAAATAAATTAATTTACATAAATACATTTTTGATCAATGCAGGTTTTCACAAATTCTTTCTATGTTTTAAAAGAAAAATAAAAGAAAGTTAAGAAATTACGATAACGTTTTGTTTGTTAAAATGAAATATTTTACAGCCATTTTTATCATCGACACGATACAATAATTCTTATCAGTTATTTGTCCATGACTTCAATACGCAACGATAGTCATATGCTTTTGCACTGATGTCTAGAAATAAGCAACTGCAATATTTTAAGAAACTATTATTTCTTTTGGCTGCAAAACTGCTTAATAAAGAGGACTTTTTACGAAATATTCAATATATAACTTTCTTCTGTGGATGACAAAATGTAAATGACTAAACAAAAATATTTCTTTTGTGATTTTCATCATTTTGGTAGTTTTATACTATGCTAGATGTAAGTTTTTATGTTTACATGCTCAACTTATTAAATAACATTTTTTTCTTATTTCAGGAAAGACTTATTATTAGATATAACAGCAACATAAATTTGCAGATATATTATCAATAAACTTCTTCAAATTTATAAGTATTTTTCTTTGACATAGTAGTATTTTAAGGAAGAAAATGCGCTAGAATTCAGGAACTCAAGATATTTAAGTTTTTGTTTGAACAAATAGAAATCTACATATTTTCATATATTAATGTTACTGAAACTTTTTATACAAAACAGACTTCTTTATTTACCGATCATACACATTTCGAAGATTTCGAATCACCCGATTCTAGCTTCGAACTATTAACGCATATCGATTTATTTAACTGACATAAGTTTCTATTTTTTAAGATTTTGAACGGAACATGATTTTGTTTCGTTTTTTAAAGAAAACCCAAGAAACATAAAAAACCATTGGTTAAAGTAAAGACAATAACATGGCCATAAGGAAAGAGAACTGTAAACAAACAATAACAAGGATAACATCCCGTAGAAAAACAAATATTACTCTTTTCTAATAAAACAAAGTTAAGATTTAGGTTTATTTTTACAAAAATAAGGATATGGAATAAATACTGGAATGACGGCAATCCATTCCTTATTTATTTTTAATAATTCCAATACTGGATGTAAGCTGCTTTTTGATTGGACGTTACAAAAAGTTTACACATCAATAAATCCAACTTGA
>JARWCS010000002.1:3245682-3258922 GCA_034783895.1 Geukensia demissa
TAAAAGTGTCTTGGTATAAATTTAATTATATTTCCATTTTTTACATAGGTGTAAAATGAAAATTATTATTAGAAAAAGTTAGGGTGGCGCTTAACTTTTGTCGGACTTTATATTTCGGTAATTAATATATATTTTCATTTAACAAAAACAAACTTTTTTTCAGAATCTAACTGAATAACCCGTTCTAAATTATTTCATTTTTCACTTAGTGTTTTTCTTTAACTTCATCCTTGGGTTGTCTGCAGTTTCAACTATTATTCAAGTGTTAGTAATCAACATCTTCTATCATGGCGACAAGACTGTACCAAGATTGTTGAAATTCTACCTCATAAGGCCACTCTGCTTCGTAACTTGTGTAGCAATACCAGGTTATACCCAAGCAATGGAATGTAAGAAAAAGGTAAATCAATTTATACAATATATAACAAAACTAAGGAAGAAACGTGAGTCTTTAGAAAATATTCAGATAATTCTAAAACTATGTATAAAATTGTACAACTTTTTACAGTTGGTTGTTAGTTTTTGAGTTTTTAAACTACGGTAATTTTAATGGTGATATTGTTTTATATCTACTGTAGGGTTTCCTCCGATCTATTAAGACATTACTATATTTCATCTGATTATTTTTTCATTTACCAGTTATCGAAAAAAAAATAATCGGAACCACTTCAATACAAATCGAAATGACAAAAAAACAAAAATCTTTAAGGTAAATTTTTCTCTGTTGCAATTATTTATTGTTTTATTTACATTTGTTGTATTTACAGGTCAACACTGTCGAATCACTTGAGAAAGAACCAGCAAATGTGGTGTTCTGGCATAGCCTTTCTGTTGCCATAGATAGACTGGGCATATTTCTTTTTACAGTTACTCTTGTGTTTGGTTCTGGGTTTGTTTTGAACAAAATAACTAGTGCAGCTTAAGAGAGCCATATATCAAAAGATATTATAGTGTACTCGCTTCATAAATATTCAACATCTAAGTAAACCTGATTACAAGTATTTATTTTAAATCGCTTTCGTCTACGGCAGAATCAATCATAATATCATTATTATTATTTTAAATAATATCATTTTAAATAATTCTAAATTGGATCTTTTATAATTCCAAAAAAAAAATGTACGAACATATTGTTTTCAACCAAAGCGTTGACTGTTACCATACCAGATTATGGTTCTACTACTACTGATGAGAGGCTACTCCTTGAAATGTGCATAACATATCAAAATTCACCATATTTATGCAATATTGATATACTTTATTTTAAACATTAATGATTGAACGTTCATTTGTAGAATTTGTTAATATTAAAAAACGTTAAAAGAAATGTAACAATCAGACAGAAATACAATATAAAAAATGCGGCATGAATATAGCCATGAGATAGCCATCTACCAAATAGCTGTCGAAATTTAACTATACGAAAGGTCTTTTCATTACGGCTGATTATGATTGATTTGTTGATTGTTGTTTAACGTACAGTTGCAAATAATTCATGCATATTCAGGAAGAGAACAAATTATCAAACAATAAATCATAAAAGGAGCTAGCTGGGGGTAAGTATAAGGTCGGGAATTTTAATAGCCACAGGATGCAACATTGGGACTTCTTGGATAGGGGCGGAAAATTTAGCCTAAGCAACCGGTCACCCATAGACCAATCATTACGAACTGTTGCAAAAGGATCTTTCACGTGCTAAGAACGTGGCATTTTTCCAACTCGGGGCACGGCGGTAACGTACCCGTCCGAGACGGGTTGAAAATACATCCAACCAACGACGCCTCTTTTAGGACAGGTTCTATACCTCCTGGCGGAGAAACCGAGCAACCAATTTCTTAACCCCGGCTACTCTCGGATTGGTTTAGTACTTATACATCCCGCCCAACTAACGGACGCCCCTTTAGCAGGGGTTCTACCTGCACTCGAAGAAACCGAACGGCCTATTTCTATACCCCGGTCGCCTTCGGGGGTCCAAATAATGAAACGGAGACCATACCATAACGAAAGCTGTAAAAGGCCCCAAAATACAATATGTGAAACTTTTCATAAAACTCGACAATCGACCTAATCTTTTGAAGAAACGGTGAACGAATAACAATAAATGACTATTTAAACATCGGCAACCACTGGACTACAGGTGCCTGGCTTTGTACAGGCACATTAAGTATGTAATGCATGCTAATATAAGGGATCAGCCATTCGATTTTAATGGAGGACATGAGGTCACTTTGGATCCTGCTTTTTGTAGTAGAACCCCTGCTAAAGGGGCGTCCGTTAGTTCGAGTGGTATGTATAAATGCTCGAAAGTTGTGTCGGGGAAAGATTAGACACTAGGTAACTCCGTCCTGAAGACAATTTTCCTCCGTAAGGGGTTGTTGGGATGCATTAATTCACAATATTTCTGGAGGTAGACGTAAAAGACGCCAGCACGTAAAATACCCCTTGTATAAAAGCTTATCGAGTTGCCAGTAGGCGGCCAGTTACAAAGCTAAAAGACAGGCGTCGTTAAGCCACGTTTTAGCCCAAAACGGGATAATATCTATTATTCTAAATCGTATGCATTGAATAATTGCCATAAATGGAAATCCAACATTTTTTTAGTTAGTTTGATTTTACAACGCTCACATAGCACATAGAAATGTGCTTTAAATGCGAAAATACTAAGAACTTACTTAATTTGATACAATTTTGTCGGTTTTAACTGATAACACCAGAACCAAACTTAGCAGAATTAAAGATCTATCAAGTATATAAATGTTTAGTTGAGATATCTTTGTTATGTTTTTGTGCACTTGTATATATTTTGACAAAAAACTCGAAAGTGAATATTTTTATAGAAAACGTTACGTTCTTTTTGAAATAGTCTAAAATACCCTGCTGTTTTTTTCGAAATAATAATGATTTAAGTAAAGGTTATGAATTACCAAAATACGGCTATAAAACAGCATTTTCGCAGCAACATATTGTTGTGTCATAAAATCGAGAAAATTAAGGCCAAGTATGGAGCTTATCGTACCTTATCCTTTTCCGCCCAATCCAACCCGTATAATCACAAATAAAAGTTTGCATCCTTTAGCTGGCACAGTTAGAATAAAATTTTCACAACTATGCAAAACAAAGTTCGATTGAAAGCTAACAATGACAAATATCGATGGTTTCTTAAATTGTTGAAAACATACAAGTATATGTTTGTAATTGGTAACAAGAAGTTTCCCTCATGAAATGCATCTTTAATACGCTAATAAAATAATTTTAACGATGATAACATATTATGATTTTAAAGACTCTGTTTGAATATGTGAAAATTTGGCTAGAAAGGAAGCTAAAGATTTTTGATATAGTATTCGAATTTTTTTTTCATATTTACTTAAAGTTTTGATGGAAAACTAGATTAAAATGTATAATGCATTTGACTTTTATTTATTTAAGTTTAGTCTAAAATATATGTAAAAAATGGAAACGATGAACTGCGTTTCTTTTGAAAAAAATATAAAAATATTAGAAAATTTATGAAATTAATGTTGGAAAAATCAATTACGCTGACTTTGATCTTCAATCATTTGTTTATTGTACCAATCACAGAGATTGTACTAGATCTTAACAGTAGTATCCTTCACTATTGCTTAATAGCTTTATAAAAATGTCGTGAAACTAATATAAAAATAAGAGATGTGGCAGGATTGTCCATGAGACAGCCATCAACCAAATGACAGTCGAATTTAAACTTCTACAGGTCCCACTACGGCCTTCAATCATGAACTAGAGTCTATACCATAACGGAAGCTGTAAAAGGCTCCCAAAATACAAAATGTGATACTATTCATAAAACACGACAATCGACCTAATCTATTGAAAAAAAAAATGGTGAACAAATAACAATAAATGACTTATTAAACAAAGACAACCACTGGACTACAGGTTCCTGGCTTGGGACAGGCAAATTAAATATGATAATTTCAAAAGGGACAGATTTGTTTACACGTTTGTTTATATCATATAACATGATTATATTTTCTCTGTAACTATGTATGTAGTTTGTGAGACTTAAGTCCATCCATTCATTAAAAAAAGACGGTTAGATAAAATGATTGCTTTTCAGAGCTTTTTAATGCTCTTCGACTTTAAATTTCAATGAATACGTTACAATATCAAGAAAAAAATAAAAATCCAAACACAATAAAAACTAAATTTAACAAAAATATCAACAAAATACAATCTAACAAAAGTAAAATTAAAACTTTAAGCTTGGACAAATATAGCTCCACAAAGAAAAAAATTAAGTAGACCTACAAATTTACATGTATTTCAATAACATATAGAGAACAGACAACGGTTTTGATCGCTTATATGAAGTACGATGATCGAATTGAGCCGACAACGATTTTCTTGTTTAATTTGTTAGCAACAATGTAGAATTAACTGTAGATACTACTTTGGTTGATAATGGCTTACCAAAACTGACTTGTGTGTATACAACATTAGTTATGAATTATATATATATCAGTCCTATATAATCAAACTAAATATTAGCATTTGATAAGTTAATTAGTATGTGGAAAACAGAAATTTAAACATTTTCACCGAAATAAAATTCGTGAATTCAACATAATTAGCAGTAATTAATGTTACTCATGTTTGTAGTATTTTTGTGCAAAAATCGAATTGAAATGGACACGTTATATAAACCATGACCACTTTCTAATAAATCTTAATATGGCATGGGTTACAAAGGTACATTTTCAAGTGTTTCAAACATTTCATTTGGTGGTCTATTGTAGCGAATATTATATATTCATCGCCCGAAGATCTGTTCCTTGGTCAAATTAATGGTACAATCTGCTCGTATTACGAGATTCAACTGGACAATAATAGCGCAGAACTGTGAAGATGGCATACCCACTCAAGCTGTCCAATTACAACTGGTATCAAAAATAAATTAACCGTGAAGAAATCTTGTTAAACGGATTAAGGTTATCCCTCCAATACAATTGTAATTATCTTTTATGCGAAAAAGATCAGCAACCAAGTGTTCATTTCAGTTCCTAACTTAATGACCGTAATCCCGGAATTTCATCCACTTTTCTTCATTTTGTAACTTCCTCATTTTCCAATTATTTGATTGATATCTACACAATGAAATTGACACTTTAATTAAAGCTGTTATAGGCCAGAATCTGTTCACAATTTGTGTTTATTGTCAATTCGTCTTGGATCGAAGATTTTAAATCGAAGTCATAAAAAGAAGCTAATGTCGCGTTCTAAAACTCATTACTGAACAATAACATCGATAAATACTCGAAAACATCACAAATGTTTACAAACATCAATCAAAAAGTAAATGCTTGAAATGTTATCTCTTGGGACTTCATTTACTGACAATAGGAATACATTAACGGACAGTACAGGTTATAGGAGGTCTATTACCATACACCTGTCAAATTACACTGCTCACAGTGAAAAATCACCCGTCATCGGTTAGGATTACAACTGAATTAAATAAAAATAGAGTTGGTTATTCAACTGGTACCCGATACAAATTATGCAAATAACAAAGGTAAGGTAAAAATAACACATATTGTAATAGGAAATCTGGTATGATGGCCAATGAGACAATCATCTATTCAAGACAAATTTACAAACATGTACCTCTCCGGCCATCAACAATGGACAAAGAGCCGTTTCGTCAAAACGCAAAACGACAAAATTATTTTTATTCGACGTATATATCAGTTTATCATCACTATTCATTTTACCTTTTATTATTATAATTTTTTGGCTGATTTTGACATACAGTCAGTCAGTGGAGAGGGCTACCGGTATCATTCCTTGAAATGCCAAGTTGTTCTTTATACTGTATTTTGCAGGATAAAACATATAAATCACCTCCTTCAAACAAAAAATCAGATGTTTGCGGGAAACTTCCTGGACAACAGTTATTCTTTTCTCAAAAACTTGAATGTAAATGTAGAAATTTCAAAGGAAAACTCGTTGTGACGTCATAATTTACGGTAGAAACTACACTTACGACATTTTGTGCAGATCGGTAATAGATTAGGGGACAAACTGTGATTTTCCGGGGAATGGCTGTACTTCACCTTTTGTACCAAACCATCAACTGAAAGTCAAATGGTCGATCATTCGTGAACGGTATTACATTTACAAGGATTGCGACACAAATTTCCGTCGTTAAAACTACTTCAGTACTTGATTCAAATTAAACATTTAAACATTTATATATAATTTTCATTCAAAGGTCAATTTACCCCTCCCGTTTGAACCCGGTAACTTGTTTTGCCGCATCGATGTTGACATTATTTCACTTGCATTTTTATGTTATAAAAATCGTCTGGTATAAACCATTATGCATCGGGAGGTATAGAGAAAAACATAGATTTCGCATTTTCCCTAGACTGAAAATACATGTACGCGAGTGTTGACTTTTACGGCATAATTCTTTGTATGTGCGTATCTTTAATGTTCAGTTGAAAATATTTTTGTTAATAGTCCATCAACTTATAATAATAACTTTTAAAAGTCCTTGCAACTTTCAGCTATTGATGGATTCTGTGGAGGACTATTCATTAAAATGGTCAAAACGAGAGGAGGATGTTAATACCCTTTCAGAATGGGTGAAAGCTGTACGGTCACATAACCAAACTTAAAACAAAAAATGAGTACGAAAGCGAAATCTATTTTCAAAAACCCATTTCAGATGTTGCCGAAAATCTTCCTATCATTCATGACAAATATGTTGTCGTGCCAGCAAATAAGGCCCCTAAAATATCATTTTTGTCTACGAAAACCTACAACATCTGTTGGTATTGAGAGCAAACATATAAATATGTCAGTTTTGTCTTCCTTTGGAATTTCCTCTAAGATCACCTTTTATTGTATTGGATACCAAAGTTTCGCAAGTGTTCTTACTAGCAGCGTTTTTTTTGCTGGATCTGCCAAATGTTACACCAAGCCGCTTTTAACTTCAATTCTAACTACTGTCAAGACGGACCGCCAGAAATACTGCGACACAAACTATACAAGAAGTGCCATAAATCAGATGTGGATACTTAAGAACGCCATAGATTTGATGGCAATTTTAGATTTAAGATTTCTTTTATTTCTAACAGCAGCAAAATATTTGACTTTTCCCAACCTATAAAGCAACAACACACGTACTTCTCAAATCAAGATTTAAAGATATGATGCATAGTTGCTTTCTCAAAAAGAACAGAGAAAGACGATACAGATCCATCGTTCTCGATAGAACAAAAAAATCCTTTGTTCAACAGTACACAAAATAAAAAACAAATATACTGAAGAGAATATAACAAAAACGTCAGATTTCCTAATTGACAACATCTTTGTTCAGTTTGGTAGACGAGTTTACCAGAGGACGATCGGCATTCCAATGGGCACTATCTGTGCTCCTTTACTAGCCGATCTGTTTCTTCTGACTTAACGATTTCTGTCCGCCCCCTTTGGTTTCTTTGAATTCCTTTCACTCGTTTGAGGAAAGCTTTCTTCAAGAGCTGTTGCAGAAAAAAAGTAAGTCCGAACATTTAATTTCGGCTTCCGTTATATAGATTATATTCTCTCACTGAACAATGCACGATTCGGTGATTGAACTTAAAGACACAAAAGACACGCCCAGGTCTGCCTTATACCTAAATCTTCATCTCGAATTAGAAAATGAAGGAAGGTTTCACTTAAAACTATATGACAAACGTATTGACTTCAACTTTACAAAAATCAACTTCCCTTTTATTGGCAGTAACATTCCAGCTGCCCCGGTGTATGCAGTACATCTCCTAGCTCAATGTATACAGAGATCGCCGTGTCTGTCGACTTTCCCTTTTCGTCCGGCCATTCGGTTTTCTTTCGCTTCCTCATTTTTTTGTAAACATGGCGAAATTTCAGCATCTGCTTGAAGAAGTTGTAAATTTATATGTCACCAATATAAAGGACATCCTTATATAAGGATCAGTGGTTCCATGACGAAGATACTTATTGTCTATGCTTCCTCTGGCAATAACCAGGTCGTGTATTTATACATGTCGTTATCAAGGGTTCTACGGGCTGGTGGAAAAACTGGGTCACCTCCCTAGGGTGTTCTAGATATTTTGATATTCAAGTTATTGGTAATAACTGGATAGAAAATGAAAAGTGGTTATCATTTAATGATTTTATAAAATGGACATGTAGTGAGATTATAGAAGACAAATATCCATACCTTTAATTACACATTCAGGTCATAGCTTCATTGATAAAGAGAACTCGAAGATACCAAAAGGACATACGAAAATCTTTTATTCAGAGGACAAGAGAAGACATTTGTATTTATAATTACACAGCACAAAACAGTTCTTTAGAGCTTCAACACCGACTGGCATAATAGAAAAACATATCCATATTCACAAAATCTTGCAAACGTACAGATATACAGATACATAGTGACACACAATACATACAACATTAATTTAAATTACATGCATACAGAAATTCGTTCAAAGTTCAAGCACCAGCATAAAATAGCACAATAGTAAAATAATCACAGCATGCTAGATACTTAATATAAGCAAATGTTACGATACATAAAAACTGAGTAAATAAAAGGCAAGGATAAGTAATAGCGACCGAACAAACAGAAAAATAAAAAATGAACTGCAATAGCCACACCTACATGAGCTGACGTGCCAGTAATTAATTTAACTCTTGACCTGCACAAGGTTGTTTTCGTTCCGAATTTTGTCAAGCAGCTCATTCCAAAGTGTAGCTCACACATGAATGTTACCAAAAACTTTTATTTCTTGCTGTGGTGTGCACGTGGTATTTCTACCTCATTTGTCTGTCTAAATATGAGAATAAGATGTATTTGTGAATTAAATTATATCATGTAAGTAAAAGAAGACATTTTGTGTAGGATTTTAAAAACTCCTGTAGCTATTTTTCGTAGTCTTCTTATTTCTGTTGTTGGCAAACCACATTTCTCAGGTAAAATTTCATATGAGCTTTTAAAACTTTTAAAGTCGTCGTATAGCAACCTCATTTCCATCCTAAATGTTTTCTCCATTTTTTATATTTACCAGAGGAATGCCAATAAACAGGGCAGTAATTAAAATTTAAGATTACGAAAGAATAATATATAGCAAGCCTCCCCCAATTTTTTTGCTCTTTTTCAATGTTTAGCAAAGTTGGAGCTCTTTTTTGAAATAATCAAAGTTCAGTTGATAGTCTATTGTCACACTAAGGAGTTTGACTTCGTTTTAAATTCATTTACAAAAAAAAAATCGTTGAAATTTTCTGCAGCCATGGTCTGATCGTAAATAATTCGCACTGCTCTCACATAATAAAACACTTGTATCAAAGTGGTTTCCTTTATTCGTTGGAAATGGCTTAATTGTCTGGCGAATTTCTGTATGTTTTAAGCAACCAACACCCCTTTCAAGAGAATAATTCCTTATTGATGACTTTTTAAATTTTATTCTCACATAACTGCTTTGCTTGCGATAGTTTTCCCAGTTCTGTTTGGTTTTAACGTCTCATGCATTTTTAGGACGGGAACAAGTTATCAAACAATAAGTCATAAAGGGGCTAGCTGGGGGAAGGCCGGGAAATTTAATAGCCACAGGATGCCGAATTTGGACTGTTTCGGGTAGGGGCGGAAAATTTAGCCTAAGGAACTGGTCACCTATGGACCGCTCAGTACGAATTGTTGCAAAAGTATCTTTAATGTGCTGAGAGCGTGGCATTTTTCAACACGGGGCAATACCTTAAATTATTCAAATAATTATATGTATTTAAAAAAGTAGTTTTGAATTCATGGTAAATAAATGATAGTTGTTATTGGTCATCACAATTCGTATTGAAAGTATAAAACTGTAGCTTTTGTTTAAGAAAACATCTCGCATAATCAAATTTGCTACAAAAGTCGTAGCAGTTAAACGGAAAACTGGATGAATGATAAATACTTCCATTTAAAGAATGGCAATTTTTATACATTCAAGTTGCAGTGTGCAAAAACACACAAGACCAATAATTCATTGCGAATTCACTACCCGTCCAGAGGGTGACGTTAAAAACGCCCCATGTTCAGAAAATGCCACGTCTTATGCACGTAAAATACCCATTGAAGCTCTTCGTATTTAAGATCCTATAAAACCCTCATTTAGTCAAAATTGTCCATTCTTGATATCCGCATTTTCCAGTCTATACATACTGATTTATTGTTTGTTAACTTGTTCCCATTCTGATTATGGCTGAATGGACGTTAAGCAGCAATCAATCATTCAATGTAAACCTGAAAGTAAAACTTTAAGATTATAAGATTAGTATCTTTCCAGTCAATATGCATAAATTCTCATAAAGAAAAATGGGGTTTTCGTCCTGTGGGTTTTAAATCATTGGTATACAGGATAGTATTACCAAAAACACGCGGCTAAATACTTTTAAACTAATTCTTCTTTTGCTTTATATAATGTGTTTAATATTGCTTTTTTCTTAATTGCGGCTTTTAATGGAAACATAAAAGTAATTCTATTTCAACAATTTAAAATTTCATATCATTTAAAGAAAGTCGTTTTCTCTTTAAAATGGCTTATTTTTTGTGGTATTTTATATTCTAAGTGCGATTTTATTTCTTAAACGGTTTAATTTGAATTAAGTCATCATAAATTACTTAGATGTGCTAAATTATAACTTAAAGGATGTTTGCAAGATTGAACGTTTATCGCAACCGCCACGGTTGAAGAAGTCCTCACCTTAAATCATATACATTTGACAAATTCTAAAGCCAACATACTTTTTATGAACAGGATTATATAAAAGCCAAAAAAATGAAGAAATGATCCTTTTAAAATGTATCACATTTTAATGACTTAATCAAGGAAGATTTAAAGTGATTTTTGTGAAAGTACAAAGTGACAATTAGATACAAAAGAATGATTCTTCCTTTGAACGTTCGTAAAGTAATGTCGCAGAAAAGTACCAAAAAAGAATCTAAAACGATTTATTAACTGTTTAAGTGGCGAGTTTGGAGGCTCGCTAGACTCTCCGTCTGCACATATTCCTGTTATCTGTCGACATCAAACTTTGCAGTACATTTTATCCCTTATATTGCTTAACATATGCAGAATGGATATGAAATTATAGATCATTAAAAACATCATAAAGAAATATTAAAATCTAAATTGCACATTGCCTTTACAGTTCTTAGCTCTATCTCATAAACTTTTAAGTTTGGATAGGGTTTAATTAATCTTTAATTTTTCTAATTTTATTCCATATTTCAGTGG
This sequence comes from Geukensia demissa, assembly GCA_034783895.1. Classification (NCBI taxonomy): domain Eukaryota; kingdom Metazoa; phylum Mollusca; class Bivalvia; order Mytilida; family Mytilidae; genus Geukensia; species Geukensia demissa. Next base: position 3,256,971 of record JARWCS010000002.1, read on the forward strand.
AAAATAAAGAAAATGCCGGAGCTAATTTTAAAATTTTATTGTTTAAGCAGACGGCTGATTTCTAAAAGGTGAAAACCACAATAACAAAGGCCTTGTCACGACCGAAATCGTATACATAACCATGTGCAGCATTTTCTTTGACAAAGCAATATGATCTTAGGTTAATAGTTTTTACTGTTAGAATGTTAAGTTTTTTGAATTTTGTCTTTGTTGTATATTTTTGAAGCATTTTAGGATACAAATCAGTATTGGTAGTAAGCAATTATTCAATATATATGATACAAGCGGTACACCAACCAAATTAAAAACAAACAATGTTAATTTTTATTTTTCTATAACATTTTTGATATCTTCATATGGTTCTATTTAAAATAACAAGGCCAGAATTCCACTTACTTTCGTAATACTACAGTAATTAAATACACGGATATTGTCTCAACAGATTGTTTTCAGAAAAAGACAGTCCCAAACACCAGATGTAAAACAAAAGAAAACTGCTTGGCCTTTTCGTATCCCATTTAGTTGTAATAAAGTAGCTTTAATATCTAATATTTGCTAACAGCATGCCATAAAATATCATAAGCTGTTGAAACAAAGACAGTGAATAATTCCAGAGTAGCGAAGTAAAAAAGAACACAAGCTTGAACTCCACGAAATCCTTTACAAAACAGGAGTTAGGCCAGCTACACTTAAAGGGTAAATAACTTCTGTCAAACCCCTGCCATTGAAGCATTGATCTTTAATTAGGATTAACATCAATCCAAGTTGAAGCAAATTTTGCTTTTAAGTTACAGGTAGCAGGTCCTCAACCGATATGCTATCAACCAATTTTAGGAAGGAGGACTTTAATCCTGACTGGATGTATTTACTTATTGCAGAAACTTACACTATGTTAAATGGTCCTGATACTTGGAACAGACACGACAGTATTGGATCAATTGGGACTACATAGTCAGGCGAAGCATGGATATTGCCAAATAAACGGAAAATTTACAAGAGGAAAGTTAAATTCATCCCTCATAATAGAATTTTCGTTTTTGTGGATGTTTAATAGAGCAGGGTAACAGAGCATTGGTTTTCAAATATGATGCCTCAAAATTTTATTGCAGAATAAAAGAAGAACAACCAGACATTGAGTAGATATGTAAAAGTTTCCTTAATAAGCTTATGCGGTTACGTGGTATAAAGAGTAGAAACACTACATTTTAACAGACTTAAGTTTGCCTAAAACATCTAGTAAATATTTAACACTCCAAAAGTAGATAGATTAAGTTTCATAACATCTATTACATACTAGTAAGTTAACAATGAGAGTTTTAATAGTAATTAAAGCACTAGTTAATATAATGGGGACTAAGTGGTAGTGCATTTACTGGAAGCAGATATACCAAGAAATATTTAAATGAAAGAATATTCAAATGAAAAATAGTTTTTTATATGTTTGTTATAACTGTAATTCAATTCACTTTAATCACGCATCACAAGGAAGGGACAAAAAGGATTAATGTTGAGGGGTTAAAGGAGGATATTCCCTTATGTTATTATCCCTTAGCTTAGATAACTCAGCTGCAAATGGGACTAAGGGGCAATGGTCAATGACCCGCTTTTATAATAAGTTACAGTTATCATAACAAACCATACTCATGCCTAGTGCAGATGAGTAAGCAGTAAAAAGTTATTCCTAATATATGAAGCAACATTTGTAACATTTGAATATATCAATGCCAACATCCATGCACCTCATACCTCGTTTATCAGCTTCAGAAAAGTCGGAATCAATTTTTACATGTTTTTTTATTTATTTTCCTATCACGTTCCTGTATCCTAGCCTCTAGTCCCCTTTTCTTTCGTTTATTACTATATCTTCTACAGCTCCTCCCCCGAGGGCGGCCGGGGTATAGAAATAGGCCGTTCGGTTTCTCCGCCTGCAGGTAGAACCCCTGCTTAAGGGG
>JARWCS010000002.1:3259022-3271581 GCA_034783895.1 Geukensia demissa
AAAAAAATAATAAAGTTTCTATCCTCTGTACATATTTTCTTTACTTCATACCAAGTTTCATTTCATTTGATGGATTTTATAAGTTCTTGGCACTTTCTTATAGTAGAATAGACTTTAATTTAACAATTATTGGTCTTGAGGGTCAACATGGCTTTTTTGTGTTGAAGTATGATTGTGTGATTTTCTTGCAAAAAATCCTAAATTTTTGATAATCAGGAAGTACAGTAAAAACAAAACTTTTGCTTTGTTGTAATTTGTCGAAGAAAATTTGAAAATAAATCAATTTTCCCTTAAGATGTTGAAAATGAAAATTTTTGGTGCGGAGGTCCTGAAAATAAATAATTTTTTAACGCACTGGGTGAAAATAAATAATTTTTCCTGACAAATTCCTCCAGGCCCCCCCCAGAATATCAAATGGTCGTCCCCTAATATCTCTATATGTGGATTTGACTTCATACACATGTACCAATGAACATTTATAACATCTCTATCAGTGGATCTGACTTTGTACCAATGAAAATTTATAATATCACTGTAGGTGGAACTGCCTTTGTACCAATAAACTTTTATAATATCTCTGTAGGTGGATCTGACTGCACCAATAAACATTTATATTATCTCTATAGGTGGATCTGAATTTGTACCAATAAACATTTATATTATATTTATAGATGAATCTGACTTTGTACCAATAAACATTTATAATGACTCTATAGGTGTAATTGACTTCGTACCAATAAACATTTATAATGACTATAGGTGGAATTGACTTCGTACCAATAAACATTTATAATGACTCTATAGGTAGAATTGACTTTGTACAATAAACATTTATAATATCTCTACAGGTGGTACTGACTTTGTACCAGTACAAGAGACTGACAGTGAAGCTACAACAGACGTATCTCTGATTACTGGTAAATTAAGAACTTTAGGCCATGTGACACAACCAGAATCACAATCTACATCAGTTATTACAAGAAATGAAGCTATGGCAGTAACAACAGTAAAGGCAGAAAGTGCAGGTTAGTGGATAATATATTGATTATACTTTATGCAAATTTCCAGGCTAATACTGACATTTTATTGGTTTATAGAAAGGTGATATTTTACTCCAAAACATAGCAGCATGTAACAATTTTATCTAAAACCATCGCCTGCACTTCATTGTCCTTTATTCTTATTTTATTGTTGCGCTTTATTCCACAATAGACATTGTCTTGTAAATATGAGTATTACAAAATGTTATTAGAGTGAGAAATGCGGGGCATTTTTTTTAAGAACTTGTTTTGTGCCCTACGGAAATCTAGAAGTGAACTAAAGCAACAGCTAAACGAGAAAATTGTTCCAGTTAATCCTTAAATACTTATCCCTTCCTGTCCTTGCTCTTAAAGACCAGCCAAAATTTAATTTATTAATATTTTTACCCAGAAACAATCTTTATGCAAGTTTTGAGTTCCTGGCTTTGAAAAATTTCATATTTCTGACAAGATACTAAGGCCTTTTAACATTTACATAGTATTTCCAGTCATTTAATGGTGATCCAATTGGATTTACAAAGTTGAAAATAAAAAAAAAACCCAAAATCTTGGATTGAGGTTGATGAGAATTTATTTTATGTGGCTATAGATAAAATCAGACTGTCAATAGACTGATACATGTGTAAAACATTGTTTTCTTTTAAAAAGCATAATATTGACAAGTTTTTGTAATTTTGTATATTCTTTGCTAGGAATCTCGATGCAGCTGTCATTTACTGGGAAGTTTCGAAATTTGTTACCAAAATGAAATTTTTAGTATTATATAGCGGCTACTTTGTCTGTCTGTTCACATTTGTATATCTGAATCAAATGGTTTCCACATGATCACCCCAGATTCCACCAGCATTGGGTGGGTGAAAAAAAGAAAGCATATTAATTTTCAGATGACTGTTATTTTTTTCAAAGGTGAAAGTCACAGAGGCTAAACATAGACTTAAATGTTTTTTTTCTTTTAAAAATTCTTAAAGAAAATAGACATATCTTCACTAAACAGAAGGAAGAAATATACAGATTTCATGGACAAAGTTCAAGGTCACGGTATCGACCCAGTTTTAGTGGTGGTTGTTGCTATCCTTTGGCAGTGTTAATTTTTTCATCTGACCTAAAGATGTCGTGTGATTTATATGATCTCTTTAACTGTAATATCAAGTTACTTGATCCAATCAGTCTCACCACAAAATTACTGTAATATGATAGGGTACTCTATCTGCGCGCTTGCAGGTAATTCCCTGTTTTGATGGTTAATCCAGAAAAGTGCTTCGCACGCAGTATAATTAAGGCATTTTCTATGGTTGTTTTTCTATTTTGTCTACCATCTGTTTGATATAAGAAAGAAAGAAAAGGCAGTATTTTTTAAAGAACTTGTTTCATGCCCCACGGAAATCTAGTGAACTAAAGGCAACTACTTAACAAGAAATTATGCACTACACAATGCAGAAAAGACGTGAATTATGTTTTTCTGGCATGTATTCCACATTCTTTCTTTTTAATAACATGTACATGTCAGGTCATAAACTTTGCTGTTTGGTTTACATTTAAATTTACAAATTTGATAATGTAATTTATTGGAACTGAATAATGTATCACTGTGCTTGTTTTTGAGAAATAAGCATATGAAAATTTGGCAGGAAAAAGGTTTTGTCTTATAAGAAAGTTCTGTCTATTAAGGGGGTACCTTACACCATCAATAAAATAAATTCCTTTCGTTTAATTTTCTTTATATTTTGTTTAGACATTTACTTTGATGAAAGAAGGAAAACATGAAAATTTCAAGAAAATTTAACCACACATCTCTCTGGAATAATTTCAATAGATATATAGTAATTTCATCATAAAAAAATTTTGATCACTGAGATGCATTAATTTTAATATAAAATGCTACTTGATTAAAACGTTTAGATGATCTTACAGAGTTATTTCCCTTAGGTGTTTGGTACCCCCTTAAATGTAACAATTATCGGCCAGATAAGTATACAATGTAAAATAAGTAACATTTAAAGATAAAAACAACTACATCCACTGGATTACATGTTCCTCGCTTGAGACAGGCACTTAAAGTATGTCGCAGGTTATACAAGTTTGTGAGTTTTCATTTGATTACTTTCAACAAACAGTTATATTAAATAAATGCAAAAGCAGTACCCCAAATACCAAAACCAGATAGGTGCCAGAGCTGAACTAAGAAACATATAGGAAATAAGTTAAAATGTATTTTTGTCTCGAACTCGTGGTCTGTTGGCAACAAAATTAGATGGAAGAAAACTTGGACGCCGACATCCAAACATACAAATCAAGCCTCCTGTTGTTGGAAACTTAGTTTAGGATATGAAATTTGCCTAAAGATCTATTTGTTCTTCAAAAATACTCTTAAATACTCTTTGCTGAAATTAGCATTTGAGAAAACATTGCAGAATTTAATGTTTTCTCCTGTCCTTAAACAAACACAGCTGTCATTTGGGGATTTTATTTTAAATATAGTACCAGAGAATACTCTTGTTACATTAAGTACTAAACTTTAGTGGAATAATAATTGGGCTTTTTCCTCTTACGGTTTAGCTCTTATTCAGTCTGCCAACCAATATGACTGGTTACAATAATATTTAGTTCACAAAATGACCTTATCTGATTCTTCTTGTATTTATCCACTTAATAAGGGCCAAAGTTTGTAGGAATAGTTAGTAGGTGTACTTTTTCTGAATTGTTATTAGCGAAACCAACAACCAACTACACTGACCGCCAAATGATGAACTTAGCATTCCTTAAATACAAAATTAGCCAATCAAAAATTGAATGAAAACTTCACTCATGGACATCAGTAAGAACTGCATTAGGATGGCCACGGACCCAAACTTAGTGTAACATAAGATTCTTTGGGCAGTTCGCATAGAACCTATCAATTGGCTGACCCCTTTTGAGAATTTAATCCGATGATCACAAAAAGTGAGCATTATCTACCGTCTCTAAAATTTTTAAACGTATGACCTAATTTCAAAACTAATTTAAGTCCTTTTAATTTTCTGAGACATTTTATCTGTGCTGGAATATTACAAGGGCTTCAATCCGAATTTTACTCATTGTATGCACTTCCTGTCATCACATCGAACTATAGGATTAAAAACTTTATGCGAAATTCGCTTAACATGCTTGAATGACTGTAGTCAAAGTTCGTTAATATTTCGTTTAAAATTAATTAGCATTAGTCTAAAATTAATTCATTCTTTGCAGTCATGGGCTCATAAGGGAAATTTTATTAAATAAAAAAAAACAAGATGACACAACTTTGTTTGCAGGTGCAGTATACAAATTATTAGACCAATGACAATATATAGTCTAAACTTTTTTCTAAATTGGACTCGAAATTGTTAACCAGTCGTTCCCAGTTTTAAAACATAAAGTTGTACTTTTTTATTCATCAGGATCCTGTGAGATTTTGGTTTTAAAGAATAGAACTGATACTTATTTGTAATAATTTGAAATTTTACCAGTAAGAAAAAAATTTATATTCAAAAATAGCTCTAAATTCTTTAATAAATATAATAACCTACTGAAAACTAACAGCTAGATGCATATCAAGTAATTTTGCCTTTAATGTTTCAAAACTGAAGTCGTCTCATTATTTAATAAATTTTAATGTCACGGATGAAATTGATGAAAAGTAATTGCATCATTTGTAATTCTTTGAAATTAACGTACCAATTGGTTCTACATGGTACAGGCCTGCCCAACAAATATTAATTTTTCTACAAAAAGCTCTCGATTATGTGCTTTAGCACGGAGTAAATGGTCCGTTTCGAAACTATCCGGAATATCAAAAGCATTTACCATTAAAAAGCAACTTAGTTATACCCATGTTATTGTACGAATAAATATGTCGGAGTCATTAGTTAATTTAGTGAGCGCATCAACATCAGCTTGCTTTGATGTCTTAATTTGTCTAATGCTTTTAAAATACGTATCACATACAACTAAAATATCATAAATGGACGCTTTATCTCTCAAGTCGCGCTCCATAAATTTTAAAAGTGAATATATTTGTATATCGGGATCATTTATTGAATTTATCAGTCGTTAAATTGTGAAATGCTATCATTTGCTTTAAGTGACACGACAGTGGAAAGCTTGTTAGTGAAAGTAGTCCCCAGATACTGAAAATGATATTAATAATACCTTCATCAACAACTCATTCTCTGATACTTTGAATAAATTATTTCTTGCGTCCAAACAATAAAACAGCAATAAAGAAATTAACAATGGCGAATTTATGTTGTGTTAATATATTGTTGATATTTTATAACTTCGGAGATCAAGGTTATGGGTACAGATATGTTTTGTGCGTTGACTCTTTCTTATAAGGGTCACTTGGTTCGCGTGAGGGGTATGACAATTGTATTTGTCTTTGGAACTTCAACAAGAAAATAATTTCTTTTGGAATACGTTTGGGACAAAAGGCAAGATTTTCGGAGTAATTAAACAACATCAGATAGAACCATTATATTTATTGACGTCCTTTAAATTTTTAATTCACAAGACCTAATTCCTTTGAAAAAAAATGTATAGGGCAAAAATCAAAGGTCATTCGGTGCTTTAGGGCAATAACGCAAGATGTTTGAATGTCAACTTAATGGGGAACGTGAAAAAACGATCTTTCATCCTCCGTGCACGCATGTGCATGAATTGTTCTTTGGTAAACAAATTAAAACAGTAAGCACAATGTCCTGTCTCTGGAAGTTGGCGTACTTAAATATTCCGATCATATGTGTTTTCACTGGAGCAAGATCGATCTTATTGAAACCAATCTTGACAAAAACCGATGATCTAAATAGTCTTAGACCATGGGGTAAATTGGCCTACCGTGCAGCACACATCTCTATAGGGCAAAACGTTTTGCCGCCAAGTTCTCGTCTAGGCTCCAATTGAATGTTATAACTATATCAATTGTTAAAAGGTTAAAATACGATTATCGATGACTACCTTATCTATATACACAAAACACTTAAATGAAGCACCAAAACACTAAAATTACTACAATTATACACACAGAAAAAGTTGTACACAATAAGTTTAACAGTCTGATCTTTGTGTGCCCCAAATCGGATTTGATTTCTGCATTTTATCGAAATTATAGATATTTTGGTAAAGACAACAAACATATAAAATATACAACTTTAATTTCGAATATTTTGACTTAATTATATCTATATATTTTTTTCATTTTTCGGTGTAAAGTTTATCCTGTGACACTACACGTATAAAATACATAATTTTTTTTTAATATTTGACTTAATCATATCTATAACTATTTTACTTATGTTATTTTCCACCAAATTAAACCTCAACATACCAATGAATGATTGCTTACACCTATATCAAAAGAAATATCGGAAATCTGTTGACCACTGATTTTTCCAGGATAAAGGCATGATAATTATTGCTCCATTTTAGAAAGGTTATTTACACTATTTAAAGCAGAATGGTTCTTTTCTACACAAATAAAAAAATATAGCGGCTGTGGTAATATTTTAGGCGAAAATGGTCCTCAGTTTCATTACATTCTTGACACATACAGACCTCTAAATGTATGTCAACATGAATTTAAAGGAACACATTTATATCTGCCCTTTAATATTAGCAGTGGCCACAGTGGATAAAAATAAAAATTTGTCCATCATATTCTTGAGGGCTTAAAAAGGGCACTTCAAATTAAAATGCGTTCCAACATAGTGTTTCCATTAATGGGATGCTTTGAGACTAAAAATTTAGTCCCATAGAGATGTGTGGGGTGCAGATAAGGTTACCTCAAACAACGTTATATCAAGTGTAGACAGGGTCAAATATACTAATAATTAATACTAGTTATATCTATCTTTTTTGTTGAGCATGGTACCTTCTTATTAAGTCTGTAGTAGTTTTTAGTAGAGTACTTACGATTGATCTCGTTGAACGATATTCTCGTTACAAGAGATTAAAATGAAAACAAATAACGACAAGACCCTGATGCGGAGAACACAATTTCTACTTCTTTGCTTGCTTTAATAAGGTTGCACCTTGCTCATATTATCTTTAATGTAACTAAGAGAATGTTCAGAATCTGTTCCTTAGTTGTATCCAATTCTATTACTTCATTGATAATAAAATTTAGATCAAATCTAACGTGAAAGTTCTTTAATGAGATTTTTCTTTTCACGACACTATTCCTATTTGGGTAGTAATTACATGCTAATCAGAGTCATTAGCTATCATTTAATTTCTTTCACTGGAAAACGGCTACCTAAAGAAATGAACAGATTATAAGAACTAAAGCGGAAAATTTTACGATGGAGGACATTTTCCGAATGAACGAGAAATTTATTTCCTATATACAATGGCTTCGTTTTCTGGTGATTTACAGTATACAATAGAAAGGAAGTGGACCGGTGCTTAACTTTATATCCGATATACTTGTATCACTGATTTGATTTTGTCTACAACAATCAAAGTCCCATTTCCATTTATTGTATTCTACCCTATATGTTTTTCATAGCTCTATGTCGTTAATTCAGAACAAGAGGTTATGAACAAGGGTAATTTTCAGAATTAATGGTTTTTCTGTTAGTAGTCAATTATTGGAAAATTGGCAATACAATTTATCCAACACTCGTATATTAGGCATCATTTGTCTAGCGGAAAGTGAAATGTATGGCGATTATAGCCGGATGATATGCCAAATCGGAAACGAAATTGATTCAATTAAATTGCAAAGACGCAAACATTTGTCTTTAGACTGTAATTATTGGTAGAAGTGAACAACAAGGGTAAGCTGTTAGGTGAAGACAGCTGTATCTAACTTAAACATGATAATTTGTTCCTAATAATGATGATTTATTAATACAATTAATGTTCTTGTCATCTTAATTGTCCCGTTTTAATATTGAAAACACAATTATGTGGTGTAATAAAAATAACCTGGTTGTACATATATATAAAAGTCTGCAATCCGTATCTTTTGTTGGATTTTGATACTTTATCATACAAAAGGGATTTTATTATTGAAAAGTGATAAGTACCACATTCAATGGGTATGAAACAGGTTTCGGGATTTACATTCATCCTGTGCACAGTCTGCAAAACGATTAAAAAAATAACAAGATAAATGGTTGGACAAATATCAATAGTGTAAATAAAAAAAGGGAAAAAATTTTTTAAAAGAGTGAAATCTCTGAATGTCAAGGACATAAGATGAGGTGGCTGAGGACAAAAAAACCATTACACACAATACAATATACACAGAAACTCAAAGAATGTGCAACATAAACAATATCACACAATACAATTAATATACACAGAAAACTCAAAAAATGTGCAACATAAACAATAGCACACAACAAAATATACACAGACGACTCAAAGAATGTGCAACATAAACAATAGCGACACAACGACTCAAAGAATGTGCAACATAAACAATACCACACAATTCAATATACACAGAAAACTTAAAGAATGTGCAACAAAAACAATAGCACACAACACAATATACACAGACGACTCAAAGAATGTGCAACATGATCAATAGCACATAAAACAATATACACAACAAACTCAAAGAATGTGCAACATTGACAATAGCATACATTATACAATATACACAGAAAACACAAAAAATGCATGTGCAACATAAACAATAGCACACAAAACAATATACACAACAAACTCAAAGAATTTTAAACATAATACAATTAAAGCACAGAGAAAACTATAAATGTGCAACATAAACAATAGCACATAATACAAAATGCAAAGACTTCAATAAGTGCCTCTAAAAGAATATGTTACATAAAATCATACAGTGGCAAATCAATAACTACTGGACGGATCTAACACGAACTTACAGATCCACGACAGTAATTTTGCATGGGCGGTAACAATATAATATTTCTCAGTGATTTCTTGGCGGAGGATACAATCCGGACTATAAACGTCATCAGCTTTGTTTTTTGGACAAATGTATAACCATCGGGAACTAAAAATGTAACAGTCCCATTTCAGTGATTTTGAACTTGCAGTCCCTCGGCAGTGATTGTGATCATAGCAGTAATGGGACAATATCATAATACTTCATGTTTTGACAATGATTGTAATGCAAAACTTTTTCGTCATGGAACACAGCTTTCCTATGGAATACTAAGGTATCGGTGGCGTGAACCAAACATTACAAAGGCTTTCTTTCATTTTTAAAAAAGAAGATTGGTATGACTGTCCATTCAATGGCCATCCAAAACGTATCAAACACCTAAAGGTTGCCCTATTACCTTCAATAATGGACACATATTCACAGCCTAAGGCAACTTTTGAATGAGCCCAAAATAAGTGTTATGATATACAAAATGTAGCAATATAAAGCAAGTAACATTTTAACAACAACGACATCCACTATAGATTACAGGTTCCTGGCTTGTGGCAGGCATAGGTGCCGAGGTTAAACATATTTGTGAGTACTCAACCTTAAGTATAACCTCGAACAGTAGTGTGACAAAAAGATATAAAAACAACTTTCAAAAACCAACGGCATAGAATTTAACATTTGAATCGATACAATCGATACATGGTTCGCAGACAATGAGAAACAAGATATACCGTCCTCGAAAAGTGTACGCGCTGCTTCTGACAACTTTTTCAAAATCCAAACACATGATAAAACCCTGGTTCTCATAAGCTAAGTCATCAAACGAAACACGTCCGGTTGGATTTAGTGTAAAAATATCATTAATATCCAAAGAAAACAAGGTATTTTGCAAGTTTTAAAAACAAAAAGTTTAAAAAAACATGTAGGCCAAAAATGTAAAAAAGAAAAATATTGAATTAGCTGATGTATATTGTTGAGCAGAGAGTCAATGTTGATTCCAAAGTGGACAATATTTAAAGATCTTAAATAATATTATGAAGATAACCTTTATGTATAAGCTTATTCAAGTAACTATTAATTGTCATAGTATGCACACAATTTAAATTAATGTCCTAAAATCGACAGTTCGCATGGCATGACAAAAACAAACAATCCAATCAACATTGGGGTCAAAATGATACACCGGAAGGATTTATTCCTCTGTTATGATTGACTGAGTCTTTGGAAATAGTTGCTTCTAGTAGCCTGTTTCACCTAGCTGGTACAAACGATATATGATCTAGTGTAAAATTAAGTCTGTCTGGTTCAAAGACAAGATCTTTGATAGATTGTCATTGTATTCCACTTACCCAAAACCTATGAAACATCAGAATAAACGAATTTCAAAATTCAACTAAATCTGGTTTTTGCGATCGTTTACATATCCGACTAGCACGAAAACCAAAGTTTTTGACCTTTGGTTTTTCAGATGGTCCCCTAAAAAGGTGAAGTTTTTTCCCTGCCGATCAGAATTCAAGATGACCATCGTAGCAAATGGAAATTACTGTTAATTGAGTGATCCGTAAAATATTTTTACAGAAGTTATGTTTTTGAACTGATTTGAAATTCAATTTGGCCCCAACAACTATTTTAACATTTTCAAACCTATGGGAACTCTGATAAGCTGTTGTTTTCGTCTCAAATAGGAAGACCAATGAAAAATATTACTGTAATAATCTCTTATTACCAAGTTACCAAAAATGTCAAAATAAACTGATATTTGCGACCATCAAATCAAAATTGACGCCGGGAAATCTTCAAATACAAAACTGTTAATTCCATTCTAATGCAAATAAATATAAGATAACGTTTAATCCTAATATTTTTAAAATATGGCATGAACGTCGGCGCTTGTGCAGTTTCTCCGATGCCATCAAACGTTGATATGATGCCATGAAAATTTGGACGTCATCCAATCAAAATTAAAGTTACAAATACATTTACATTAGAATTCATAATTTACATTTGAAAACTCGAATTATATGCAGATTTAAAATTACATCTTTTTGGTACAGTGACATAATCCATTGAAGTTTGTGATCGAACAATCCATAAGATCCCAGTAGGAATTTCTTTAAATATTTTTGTCCTTGGTGCAAGTATGACATCAGACGGACTTAATTTGACATTAGCGTTCTGCATAGAATAAGTAATCTGCTTAACAGGCTGGTATTAATACATAAGCATGTTATATTACATTCGTAACACAGGTTTTGTAATGCAATTACAAGGTAAGAAGTGTTTCATAGAACAGAGGTCAACAATGACAGGATATTTACTCTGAATTAGATTTCGGTCCAAAATTGTTACAGGCTGGCATTTCCTTTGTATACGCTACAACAGAATGTTCGTTGGTATTAAGATTCATATGTTTTATCGCGTTACTATAGACTGTCAGTTTCCTGACTTTAGGCTTTCCGGATCCCGATTTTATTGCTCCGCTATAATAAGCCAATTTACTGTGATTCCCAGATGGTTATGAAACAGTGATAGGACTTAATAAAACAATACCATGACAAGGCAATAGATGTATCCGTGATATCCGAATGAATACACATTACAAGTTAATTGTTTCGATCATATCAGGGTATTCACATGAACGTTTTCTAATAGAAGTCATTCGTTTAAACTTTAAAATGTTTTTTCCAGGCATAACTCATCTGTTCTCAGACAGGCTTGTTATTATCAATAGATATTTACAGTTTTATAGCAATAAGTTGTATGTTTCAGAGCCACTTAAAGGGAATTCATTTCCAGTTTTGCAACATAAATCTACTTTATCGTGCAATCAAAATGTAATATGTTATGCATGGTGCTTAGATCTCTACACACGCAGAATTTTGTAAATTTAAATACAAATTATTTTAAATAAATAACTTAAACATTTTTGCAGGTAGGTGAGAGAAATATTTCTGATTACAATTTCTAGTAATAAATGTAAATAATATGAAATCAATTGTCCTCGTATCAAACCACAGTATGTGAATCCTTATTGTTTTATGTAAAATATACAATTTGTTTGATTGGGGGTTAATGGCACTTTCCACGATATTCCTGTCATATCGCGGCGGTCGGTTTTACTGGCGGATGAAGTCGGAGTACCCCGAGAGATCCACCTATCTTGGACAGGTAACTGGCAATTTTTATCGCATGTTTAACGCATCCTTTTTTACAAAGTCGGGCGCGAACTTACGTCGTATAGATGATAGGCTACAGTGATCTTTTAATCCACTAGCTAGACCACTCGGCTACCCATGCCCCATAAACAACTTCGATTGATTGATTGATTGATTGATTGATTGTTGTTTAACATCCAGTGGCAAATATTTCATGCATTTTCAGGAAGAGAACAAGTTATCAAACATTAAATCATAAAAGGGAATGGCAGGGGTTCAAGCCGGGATATTTACTAGCCACAGGATGCCAAATTGGGACAGTTTGGGTATGGGGCGAGAAATTTAGCCTAAGCAACTGGTCACCTACGGACCGCTCATTATACAAGCTGTTGCAAAGGGATCTTTAACGTTCTGAGAGCGTGTCACGGGCACGGCGGTAGCGTTCCCTTCGGTGACGGGTTGATAATTTATACATCCCGCTC
>JARWCS010000002.1:3314649-3327109 GCA_034783895.1 Geukensia demissa
AAATTGTCCCGCCCCAATTTTTTTTATTTTGTCAAATTTTTTAGGGGCGGGTGGGGATGAAAATCTAGCAATTATTTTTAATTGGCCTAATAGGAGAATATCAAATATTCAAATATAAATAAAAATAAAAGAAAAAAACAAACCAAATAAGCCGCCATGATGTGGGGAAAATGTCCAGACTGAAGTTTTCCGTCGCTCATAGATATCCGCAGGATAGATATCATGGACATCATCCAATCTTAGACGTTTAGACAATTTTCTCTCTCCAGAATTACCTCTCCAGCAACAGTATGTTAAACAGTCCATTTTGAATAACTTCCTTTCTAAAACTTAACACTTAAAATTTCATCCTACTTTTTAATAGATTTCTCATTTCCTCCTTCCTAGCATATTTTTAATCTTTTTATCACTTTTAATTATTTTTTTAAAACTACACCTTAATTTTATAAAAACAACAATAAAAGACAGTTATATGTCACAATCTTTCACCAATTCTAATTCCAAGTCATTTGTCAATATTTAACCTGTCGATGATACAATGCATGCATACGCACCCATTTTTTCTTATCATTTCCAATTTGACCACAAAACAGCTATTAAAATTTCATTTAAATCAGTATCAAAAATGAAATTTCACTTTAAATGCATGAAAACACACAAAAATTTTTTATCATATGGATCTTCTTCAACAATCCGTAATAATTTTCATCATCAGATTAATATAAGTTATTTCCTGTTCTTGCAACAGTGAGTTTTTTTCTTGATCAATTAATCCATCTTCTAACTCTTTGACCAAGTAACCATTTCCTGATATTTCATATTTATTCTAATTTTTAACCCGTGTCACAAAATACAAATATCCTCTTTATAATAAAGTCCTGTTTAGATATATGGTCTACATAACTAAATAATCCCATTAATCTCCAAAATTAAAAACAAAAAGTTCAAACAGAATTATTGAACTTCCTAAAGTTAATCTGTATTAAAATGGTAAATAAAACTGGTCATATTTTAACAACCAGACAATCAAAAAGTTAAAATCGTAAACATAGATTTTCTTTATTCCAAAAGGATTTACTGCCGCATATGTAAATAGAACGATCCTCAATTACGTTAATATAATATGACAGGTATTCAATGCATATAACTGCAAATGGCGTTTACGGCTAAATAAACAAATACATAAGCGTCAAATGTGCACAAAATTTTTGCCGATTGCAGTGGTGATTTCTCCTTAGAGATTCACCAAATGTTATTGATCTCCAATACGGATGACATCATCTTTCCAAAAAAGTGTCACATTCTATTTTGACTTCAATTTTTTCTAATGAGAGTAGATGACACAATTTTCCAGAATTAAATGAGAAAATTTCCTGGCAATTTGCAATTTTGTATTTGGTTATCCCTATAAGTCAATCATGTTGGGGTTATATATGGATCACAGGAGTGGACCATTTACATCTACTGAAATATTTATATCATCTTGCTCAAGTCTAATAAAACATTGAATGATTAGTACACTGGTTAAAATTGGATACCAGAGGCTCCCAGGAGCTTGCATTTGGTCACCTGGTATCATGGATAGACAGTTGCCATTGAAGGCAAAGTTGACAATAAAACCTACTCAATTTCATTTTGGTTACAATAGTGTTAGCCATTTTAGACAAGAAAACTTTTTAATGAAAAACCTATCAGGTCTAAACAGAAACTAAGTTAAGACAAGTCAGCCATCTTTGTATTTGGGACTATCTTATATAACTGTAAAAAACCCAACTATTGACCATTCCACCAAAATTTGGTTTCAATTTTCAATAGGCATGATTGGGCAGATAGTTCCAAACAAGATTTTATAATGAATTTTCCATAAGGTCCTAGCCATCTTGGTTGGCGGACAATTCTGCAGATATTCAACAATGAATTTCAATGGGCCCTGTACAAAATCTGGTTAGGCACATAAATAGCTCTTATAGCACAAAGCGAGCTTGACAACTTTTAGCACTAACACAGACATCTGAAATGAGATGGAGAAACTGAACAACAGACTCTTTGATACAATATACACAACATATGACTCTCTTTTTTGCCTCAAATACAACTTCAGTCATTTTAATATCCTTTGACATTTCATAAGGGTCAATGTATGGATAAATGTTTTAATGGGCATTTTTCACCTGTTGGACAAGGCAATCAGGCTTTTTCTGGTTTTGAATTTTTCTTTTTCTATCTTACCAACCTATGGCTGAGGTGCAGTTTGTCATAATAGGAACAATGGCATTCAATGAGTGTTAGATTTTGTATAACTCACACTAGTTCATTTAGCACTACAGGAACGACTTGAGTGGCCACATTATTTTTTTTTCTTTTTTTTTCTTTTTTGGTTTACAGACAAGCAGGTAATAAGTGGTCACATTTTTGACGAAGCCGAAGTGACTACTTAAGACAAGTGACCACTAAATTTAAGTTAATTCATACCTGGTAATTAAATCAATGTAAAAGTTGGCCTTTAAAATAATCAAGTGGCTGCTTAATAGAGGTGGCCACAAAGCCATGTTAGACTGTATATAGTTTTTGTCTTGATGTTGGACTTTAAATTTTTTTGTGGTTATCAAAGCAGTCCTCTAAGTGCTGTCATTCATTATGTAGAGGGAAATGATTTTGATTTCCATGACAATAACAGTGGATGAAAAAAAAGACTTCTATATGGAAGTCACAGTTTTGATCTCATGACTTCATATTGTGAAAAAAATCATAAAAAGTCAAATACTTTCATGTTAAGAAAAAACTGATCACTGTAAATTGATAAGTTGTTGATTAGCAAAATTAAATCACCACAATACAAGTTTGAGTGAATCATGACCTTAAAGGTTGAATTAAAAATAACTTGGTCTACAGTATTCTATACAGATTGCAAAAATATATTTTTTTTTTTAACATTTACCTTGTAATTTTCAGACCTCTTATTTTTCTTTTTAATTTTGGAAATGTGAGGGGTCCATTGAGGGATTTAAAATCTCCTAAAATGGCAAGACCTCCTGCTCCCATTTCAAAATCAAATTTTCCAAAATATATGGAAATCACTGAATATATCTAATAATTATTTTTGGATCAAAATGTAAAGTTCTCCCACCCATCCCTTTTAAGAAATTATTGACCTGCTCCGGAGAATGGACCATTTCAGAAATGTAACGAAATTCGGAAAAAATTTTGAGAACATCATTGTCCTGGTGGATTTCCTTGTCCAAGACGTCATTTAAGAGAGCGCTGAGATTGTGCAATGCTTTTTACAAGGATAGAAGTTAAGTTTCTTAATCAGTCCATTGAACAGATAAACAAATTCCTTAGTTCCCTACTCTGGGTATAGTCTTTATAGAACCTATTTAGATGGTTCAAGATACATTATTTTATCATATATAAACATACCATGTGAGCCAAAGAGTCCTTTCAGAAATCTTACAAGCCACATCTTGGTTCAGTTGGTGACAAAACTAATTTCTTTTTTGGTTTAAAGTTTTCACTTAAAAAAGTTTGTTCTATATCATATATTACAGAATTTTCACTTTTCTAATTAGCTACTAATCTTTGTCTACAAAACTCAAATCTGCCATATCCTTGAGAGCGTCTTGTGTTATTTTAACAATATATTATGTTAAGGTTTATTTTTCTCTTTTTTCCTATTGAACTGTATAACATATCCAACTAGAATAATCTCCAAAATTTCACATTTTAAGAATAGCAGATTATCTATCCCATCAAACCACTTTTCAAATTCACAAAGTCTCAAAGATTAAAATCAGAAAATTGCTAAATCCCATTCATATCCATATCAGCTGACCACTAAGTCAATGCTCTATAACTAATAACGGCACACTTCACCCCAACAGCCTGTAATCACTGTTTTCACTGCTACAAGATGAAAACAATTAAATGTGAAATGTTTCTTCATTAGTATAAAGTACTGTTTGTCTATTAAGTGCAATAATCTGTCAATATCTCCCTGAGTGCCAGGGAGATAAACATTGTTATCACCCTCTATGTCAAAACATTATTGGCTGATAAGAGGGCAATAAAGCCAACTCTGGCTCTGTAGTATCCCAAAGCAAATATTCCTGTTGTTTTTGCTTAGTGTTAAAATCTTTAGAAAACCTATGGGTTCTGAACTGTTGACTCAATGACCAGGTGTGAAAAATCACAGGAGAAATACAAGATAAATCACAAAGTTTCTTTGAGAAAGATCAAGAAGTTCATCATAAATGTTTGTAAAATCTCTATAATTTAGAAAGACTTATGTAACAAACACAAAATATAATGCTATATTCTGATTTGAAAGATGATATAATTCACGCATGAAGATGTATTTTCCTTAAATTCTGCTTTGACTCGGAATGGTAAATTCCTGAATTATTCATTTCTTTGATAGGTTAACTTTGATTTGACAGACTTCATTTAAGAAGAATTTTCAACAGGAAATTTCAGAGATGCCTTTCTGAATCTTCAGCTGCACCAGTTTTATCAGAACACATCTATAGATCTTTATAATAAGCCCTTTGTCCTAGTCTGTATAGAAAGACAGATGAGATAATTAAATGCATATTAAATGAAACTGGTGCCCAAGTTTAATTATCAATATTTATAAAGTAGAAATCTGCCAAAAAGTCTGGAAAAATTTGATAATGATGTCTATAAGTTTAATAATTCCATCCATTTTTAAAAAATATGCATCTATAAAACGCCAACACCAACCAAAAAATTCCAACAAACTGCACAAGTCTGCCGATACTGAAGACAATATGTGTAATTCCTGTATACTCAAGTTCAGTTACGCTTCCTTGATCCGGAAAATGCAAACAAGTTATAGTGGTAACTGGCGCCTAAGTTTTATGTTCCATATATGTATCTGTAACAACAACAGTGGAAAAAAGATTCACAAGATAGATGCTTTGTGTGTATATATTCCAGATTAAGTTGTTGTATCTTGGCCTAGATCCTAAAAAATGGCTTAAAAGTCATTGACTAAAAGAACAATAAACAATAGGTTGATGAAAAATTATCCATTTACAATCAGTTAACATTCCCCGAATGATAAATATTTTTAGCGAACAACAAAATAATTACATGAGCATTAAGCCATTATCTAGACAAATTAATGAATATTCATTTTATATATTCTCTACGATACTGTTCAATATACATTAGGAATTAGGCTCTCATTACAAAATAGCATTAGTACTGTCCCAAGTCAATTTGTATATTTATATATTTAATTTTCTCCCAGAAAAGAGAATGTGTCTGCAATCCTTCAGATATTACAAAATTTGAATTTGTTTATATATTTATTAGTCATCGAGTTTGAAAGACACTTTTGATCAGTATAATTTGTAGATGGAAAATTGGTTTTACGTGTTTCAACCTTATATTGTGGTGAAAATGTCCATTATCTTTCACAGACTTTGGAAAACACTTCTGTGACTCAGAATATTTTATAAATGACAGGCATTTTGCATTTTGCAATTTTTTATATAATCAATAGATTCCACAATTGGTTTTCAGTATCCCAGGTTTAACATGGAAACAACTAAATGCGCATCATAGATAACATGATTATAAACTCCAGTAAGTCCAAAAAATGTCGATTTATTCAGTTATTATAGCACAAATTGAACGGACATTCCTGCAATGTTTTCCAAATTCAATCATTATTTCTCTCTAATAAACTTGTTTTTTTCTTGTTAAAACAAACTATTCCAGTAGGGAAAAATATTTAATAATTGTCCATACATTGACCAATATACTGAAACGTTTCGGCCACAGGCCTTCATCAGTCCACAAAAACCAAATCTCAATCTACATGGCTGTGCCTTCATCTATCAGTGTATCAGTGTATTTTGTTTTGAGTTCATGACGTCATGACGTTGTCAATAGAGTATAGTGATGTCACAGTTCATAATTGGATGAGTCTCCTCTCGGACTTTTTCTTTAATGTTAGCTCCAAAAGGTTTCATGGTGTCGAGTCTCTGTATCCATTTAGATTCTATTATTTTTCTGTATGTTGCGGATTTGTCGTATATTTGTTGAAGAACTTGTACTGTGAAATCTTGTATTTTATGGTCTGGTCTGTTAAAATGTTCAGATATCGTTGTATCTCTATTGTGGCGTATGTCTGCCAAATGTTCCTTTGTCCTTGCTGAAAGTGTTCGTTCAGTCTCTCCAACATATATAAATTTTTCACATTTGCCACAGTGCAACCTATAGATAATGTTCTGTAGTTGGCATCCATGTATGGGTTCTAAGAAAAAATTACCAAACTTATAATAATAAAAACTAATATTTTTTTCTCAAGACCATTTTGGGTAGAAAATCCTTGTGAAATGAACATATTGTTATATTTATAACCATAAAGATATTTGGCCGGACATTCTACACTTTCACCAAGTTTTTTTAATGCGGGCGATTTACAGTGGAATTCTATCCTTGTTGGAGGTCTTGTGGTTCAGTCACTTTCACATGAATTTTAATGTGTTTTTGGTTTTTTTGCAAACCATTTGTAACCAATTTATTCTTATTTATAGAAGCCATGAAGAATTTCAGACCATGGAAGTGTGCCCATTTATAATAAGATATTTTCATCAAATTATAAACTAATTGTCAATTATTGCATGTTCAATATCAATTCATTATGTTTTTAGAAAATTAATGATACCTTGTATAAAATGTGCACTGTATACAGTAAACATATAATTATCAGAATAATAAATGACGTTGGTTAAATGAGGAGAAATAACTACTGTGGAATATTGTCAGTTCCAATGGAAACTAATTATCTCTAATTTTATCGAACTGAAGGCTCTGGCCCCTTATTATTAACTGGTTTTGACAACACTGAAGATTGGTGAACCCAAACCTGTAATTTACTCTACAGTCATTATAATGATGGCCATGTCATCTTTTATTCTTCACCTTAAAATTTGTCAAAGCTAATATATTCTGAACTAAAACCAATATTTATTTCCCTAATTTCACCCAGATCTTAATCTACAAATAAAGAAGAATAATTTTAATTGCATCTTTTTAACATTACATTGTATAAAATAAAGGGGAAAATGACTAAAATCCAAGTGAGAAGTGTATGGACAGTCATGTCAAAGGAGGCTGCATCACCTCTCAGTAAGATGCTATTACCTTCAAATCTAGAGGACTGCCTCGGTGGTGTAATGGTTAGCGTGCTTGCCTTGAGTGCAGAAGGTTGATGGATTAATCCCTGGTCAGGTCGAACCAAAGACATTTATTGGTATTTACTGCTTCTCCGCAGAGCATGCAGCATTGAGAAGTAAGAGCAAAAACTGGTCGGCATGTCTTCATGCAGACTGTTGCTTTCATGAGCTAGCACGTTAAAAATCCGGCTCAGTTTGTCAGTCTAGTACAAAGCAGGGTTCATCATCATCATTCATTAATATACTCTTGTCCTGAATATGCATGAAATATTTGCCACTGGACGTTAAACAACATCAAATCATTTTCTGACTAAATCTATGTGTAAATTTTAACAGTTATTTCCCTTTATATATAATGATTCGTGCGGAAAATGCCAATTTTGCTTGGGAAAGAAGTATTATTTCGGATTTATTTTCACAGTATGAATTTTGTAAATTCGCATTCAGTAATTAAAAGTATGTATATGACGATTAATATAAATTTTGTCTTTCTTACGCTTTATAAGTTCCAATGATCATATTTCGCAGTGTATTCTATCGGGAAGTTTATAAACATCATCGGGATCTTTTTTAAACTTAATGTATCGTCTCGAGATATATGCTCGAGGGATATAGACATAGGAAACTGAATCTATATTTTAATTTGGCATTCGAACAAACCATCTAAACCGAAAAACATCTAAAGCCACATATGCCATGCAACTCTGAAAGCAATACTATCATATGCTTTAAGGCTGGCATATTTGATTACCGCGAACATCGCCCGTGTGGCACGTTCATCGCTGGAAGTTATTTTGGATCAGCCAACAGATGGGCAGTAATTACAAGTTCTATTGCAATGACACATTAAAAACAACATATAACGAATAAAAATTTTGTACCCTTCGAATTTTATAGGTAAGAATCCAAATATAGAAACTTTGTTTCTTATTTTTATCAAGGATAAAAGCAAAAGCATAAGTAGAAATCTTAATTTGGATAGATATTGGTTTTGTAGAGCTCACTTTAACATACACATAAAGTTCCAATCATCATTACCAACAATAATTAGGATTCTATATACGGTTTGGGTATATATTAGGCTGACTGAATGAGTAGTTATCCCTTAAAGGTTGCTTTGTGTTTTAAACGTTTCTATGTAATTTCATCAAATTCATAATGAAAGTATTTACTGTAAAACATACAAGAAATTTTACAGCTATATATTCTAGGAAAGATAACTCAAGACAAGACGTTTCATATCCTATTTCTCTTGAAAAATATTCTGGCATTATCATAAACTTTTTGCTTATCAAGTTGTGTCAAATTTTACAAATTGCTCTTTCAATTTCCTTCAGTTTTGTTTGCAATTATTTGAAATCTAAACTATTTTCATCTGATAAAAACATATGTTTTTCTTTCTTTAATCATTCCAAGTTATCAAAAGTAAACTTAAATGTGTTTGATATCAGGTAAGAACCGATTTTAAATCTATTTTCCAGTTCCGCAAGGAGAATCTCATCTTAGCTTTCTTGTTTTATCGGATAGCTGTCAAAACAACAGTATATACTTTGCCATGCGGGGTTTGTCGGGTTTTTGCTTCAATGAAAACATTTCTCGTTGCAATTCACGGCTCATTTCCGATGGCTGAAAACGACATACTAATAAATTACATGATATGAACGTTTTTAAATGGTTGATTTCTGTCGATTTTCAAACTTGTTACCCACACGTTACGTTGTTGATTTCTTTTACATGTGTTTTGATAACTTAAAGAATAATTACGCATGAAATATGAATGTAATTTATTTGCAATTAAGATAAGTGTTTCCCTCTTGTCTCAATTTATCATCACACTAGAACGTTTTAGTTTATATTCGTTCCTAATGACTGCCCTAAGGAATCAGCTGCATAAAAATCCCAAGTCGCTCATGGGTGTACCATCAAAATTTGACTCTGTTACTGACTCGTACGAAATTGTTATATAATGGGTATCCTGGCATGGGCAATGGGTAATCCAGCCATCCCGATGGTATAATGGCAAAATAAAAGTTTGATGAGTAAAGCAAAGACATATTTAGCTGAATACTAGTACGAGTATTGTATAAATTATTTCTTGGGAATGTTTTCACTGGCTAACAGAAATAATAACGCAAAAATACGCCTATATATGCGGCTGTATCAAGTTTACTCAATATAATAAATATGGTGAATTTTGATATGCTATAGCCACATTTCAAGGAGTAATATTGCATCAGTAGCATTAGACCATAAACATAGAAAAACCAAAATCAAGACATCGTACAATGGATGAATACAAAGATACTACAGAAACAGAAAGGTCTGCTTCCTCAAGGAAATTGACAGAAAGGGTAGGTTACGACAGGATTGACGACTTTGATTTTCCCTTTGTAAACTTTCTGTTCATGTGTAGCAACATTCCAGCCCACCTGCATAAGGAATGTATATTACTCAGTTTATACGCTACCCCAGAGCAAGTGGTTCCTATCAGGATTTTATTTAGTGGATTGATGCTGACAAGAAAGCTACTGAACCAAGAATTTCTCCAGGAAAGATTAAAGTCATCACTTTGAAAATTTTTCGGTCGCTATCGGGATTTTCACAAATGACAATGGATATCTTCCCACTGTCGTGACTACAAATTCTTCATATACAGGCTGTGACTAACATCGATTGTGACTAAACATTTGGTTTGTCTTCTGAGTGGTGACTGGTGGAGCATAACATTCCGAATCACCTGAACTCATACTAGATTTTGTAGAGTTCGTGTTACTGATGCTTTAGTTTTCAGTGTAGTGTTTTGTGTAATATGTTGGTCTTTAGTTAGTTTCATTTTCTTTGTCATGGTCGTGTCTGTTAACATCAATTAAAACAAAATCAATGAAAGTCGAACTATAAAAACCAGACAGAAAAAAATCACACAATCTTACTAAAGAGTACCTGAATTATTGACCCATATATCATGTTGTGGAGGGCTTAAAAATACAAATCGAGGGACGAAAAATTTAGTCTCGAGACTTATTTTTTCGCAAATATCCCGACACAACATGATATATATGTGTTATTCTACCGAATGTCCAACCAATTAAAACGCATTTATGACTAAGATTTTTTCAAGCGTATGTGCGCCGGGGTATTTTTGGCAAGTACCATGGAGCAAATACCGCTCTAATTGTAAACAACGCCGTATTTGTTAAAATAACACCAATCAATTTTTATATTGAATCTTTGTAACGATTGGAAATTGTGTGAGTCTTTAGAAGTTTTTGATACGTCTGTCCCTGCTGCAAAGGTTTACCAGTAAGAAACGGAAAATTACCTATAGGAAAAAGAAAAATCGTTTCTTTCATCATGGATTTTAGTGCATAAACAGCCTTGTTTAGTTTTTATAATCAAAATCTAAAAAGGAAAACAATTATTCAGATTTATTAAAAATAAGTTCGTTTTGATTCATTTCTTATCCACTGTTTTGGAAATCTGATATATTTAAAGTTAAAAGATTGTCCAAAAATCAAAAGTCCACTACATCCAAATTCGAAGAGTCTTTTTGAAGTTTTGACATATTTTGTGATTCATGAAAATATAAGAAATAAATCCGCAATGAGAGGAGCACAGTTTGTGTCCATTAGTATGCTAACTTTTGCCGATAGACCGTGTCGCTAAATCGTACAAAAATATTATCAAGAATGAATTCGATCGCTGTAATCATGTAAGATGATGTCCAACAAGTGTAAGCATTGTGATTTATCGCTGAAAACGTAATTTTACTTATTGCAGCATATGTAAGAACACACAAACGTTTTTGAATGACGAATTAATTAGACATTAGAAATGTTTCTTAAAGGGCTTATATGCATGGTAAAGTGGTACTCAAATCCATACAAAACCGAAATAAGCATCTCAATTCAGCGTGGAGGACATCTTCCATCTGCAACCAAGGAATGAAGTAATATAAATATGTAATATGATAAATATCGGCACTAACACCAGCAAACATTACCACTTTTGAAATTATTTTTTTGTGATAAACGG
Organism: Geukensia demissa; assembly: GCA_034783895.1. NCBI lineage: Eukaryota > Metazoa > Mollusca > Bivalvia > Mytilida > Mytilidae > Geukensia > Geukensia demissa. The sequence goes on from JARWCS010000002.1 coordinate 3,325,890, forward strand.
ACCTCAAAAGAAGTAAATAAGATAGTATTTATGCACATTTTTTTTAGTAATAGGGTAAGTCAACGTCTTGATATTTATATTAATGCCCCATTCACACCTAATGCGAATTTATTCGCATTGTCGAGTCCGTATCAAGCGGTTTGTTTAACGTTTCAATGTTTTAAATGCGCATTGAATTCGCGTTTATTTATATATATGTGTGTGTGTGAACGTTTTTGACGTCGTCAATAGGCAGTCGAATGCGCATTCAGTTCGCAATATATGTCCTTGTGAACGAGGCATAAAATGCCAGCATAGAAATCTTTGATTTCCTTTCTCCCTCTAGCAAAATTAAAAGAAAAACCACTTGATTCTTTAAAAAAATATTGAATATATGTCCGAAAGATACTGTCCACATTTTACATAAGTTTATAAACAGATATATCATGTTTTGGGGGTGTATTTGCAAATACCAATCAAAGACTATAAAATGCGCCGAGCCGTTTTGTTTTATTACACCGTATACTATTATCATCATTTTCATTTTGCAAGTCAAGAAATGCTTAACAATAATATCTTAAAGAAAGAATATGGAGTGTAAAGTTGAAGGTAAATCCAGAATAGCTCTTAATTTACACGCAGTTGAATTTGGCTTTTGAAAATCTGTTATAACGTATGTAAGATGTTGCTCGTTTCTTTCTGGCATATATTCTTTCTTTTAAGTATATTTCAGAAAGACACGATCCATATTTCACATTATTTATCAAATTATCCAGAAGCGAAATTAAACTGTGTAAAGCGTCATTTTGGATGTACCTCCATCAGTCACACCAGTGGCCAAAATTAGAAGATCAGTCAAACTATGAATTTCTATTTACATTCATGGGCCAAATGAAATGTAGAGTTCTTGACGTAATATTTGAACGCCATTGAACCAAATTAATAAAATGATAACAATCAGAGAATTTTACAAGTTATAATGTTGGAGATATGTAAACTGAGTGTTTCCAACAGACATTCCAGTACCTGAAAATAAATAAGAGCACATAACTCTAGCACTTCAAAACCTTACACATTCTTTGGAACAACATTTAATAATGGATATATATGTTGAGTACTTACAGACATGTTTAACATTTAATACATTATGTGCATGTTCCAAGCCAAGAATTTGTAATCCAGTGAATTTCACTGTTTTTATGTTTATTAAGTGATACCTGTTTTATATGTATACTAATATG
>JARWCS010000002.1:3341524-3351540 GCA_034783895.1 Geukensia demissa
ATTTAAAGCATTGTGAAAACCTCAATATTGTGAGGTTTGATGTGGTCCTTACCTAATATCTCTTCTTTCTAACTATGTTATTATCATTACTTTTAAACTACCGATTTTTAAAAAAAGAATTTGATGATACATAGGGAATGTCAGAAGTAAGACCGACAAAATGAAACGAAAGACGAACATAATACACACCCTGGTTTTTGTAGGGTTCGTGTTACTCCAGCTTTAGTTTTCAGTGTAGTGTTGTATGTTCTATATTTGTCTTTCGTTTAATTTTGTTGGCCGTGGTCTTGTTTGCCCCTTTGGTATCTTCGAATTCCTCTTACACAACACTAAACGGAAAAATAAAGGTCACGTAACACGAACTAAAAAAACTAGGGTGAGTTCAGGTGCTCCGGATGGGTATTCAAGTAACTGCTGCTCCACTGGGGATGATCTTGGTGACAAATGCATGAAAACAACTATACATTTTAATATTATAAGTGTAAATTCAAGCTAATACTTCCCTACATAATATTGTTTTTTTTAAATATGCAAAGAACGCGCCATCAATTCATGAGAAAGGGATGATACTCTTACAGTATCAGCAAATACAAATTTTAAACAATCTTTGTGATATTCGTACTATAATATAAAAAAACTAAGTGTTTTTTCTAAGGTATTATCTATTCTACAGTCATGACCACAGGCACTTCTTTTTGGATTTTTTTTTACCTAAATACTACTAATAACAGGTAAAGAAATCCAGAAACAAGTGCCTGTGGTCCTGACAAAGAATGCACACATCTCAGTAACTGTAATTTAAGCAAACGAACGTACTAATTTTGGTCTTGAATACAATAACCCGGTCCAAAATTAAGCCTTCTACTGTATAAAACATTTAAGCTGCACTAAAACATGAAAATAAAACATAATATGGCCGGGACACTAATTTCAAACCTCACTAAAATTCAAATGGTTGCTGCTTAGGTCGTACTCTAGGAAACCCTGTGTGTATGAGTGTCAAGATTTAGTGTTTTAGTTTGTTTGTCACGGTACATGTACATGTATAATGCATTTGTTGACATAAATGCGGAGTGCCAAACAGTGTTCCCAACTACAAACATTAAAAAAAACAAGCAGCTAGACAAGTTGGACAGGACTTGTACAACTTCCATCATTACCATTATCTTAAGGGTATACAGAGAGTATAGATGACCGGTGGTTTCATGGAAAGACCGTTTTTTTTCTGGGCTGTGGTGCCCGACTGTCAATCATTTATAGTCCTGGTAATGTTAGAAAATATTATCAGAATATTGTACAGTAGCTATATTCAGGAAAAAGTATAAATCTCACAATGCACCCTGACTTGATAAGGTCATGCAAAATGACTTCATCAGGTCAAAAAGTGCTGACCTGTACAAGTCGATCCCCTGACTGTTGTACATCCTGAAGGCATCAGTACTTTATTTTTCAAGTATGTTAATAACCTTGTTAACCATGAAACCGGGATAAAACTCGATGAAAATAAAGCTTTGGTTTTTGGACAGAGCCAAATGTTTTGTAAGCTTAAACACATGAAATTATAAATAAATGATGAGAGCATATCAAAATAAACAAATAAAAGAAAAACTTTGTCGGGAAATCAGGCGGAATCTAAATTTATCATATACTTCATAATTCTGTTAGAAAAATAGCAATTTATTATTAATTATTAACTTACATTGTAAAATTCGTACACAGTTACATACCCGCTTTAAACATTTATATATAAATACACACAAATTATCACAACTGGATCTATCACTTCATTGGCTGCTCGGATATTAGTTGCCTCCGGCCAATATCACCGAAGTCAAAGCTATGCTTACTTTCTATGAATAAATGTTCTGGAATTTCTAATCTGGAATCGGAGCAACTTAGAGCTAGTTTATGTTTGTCGTGTCTTGACGGGCGCAGGTCCGGAGAATGATGCCGTCTTGGTTCTTCGTAACAATGCGTATCATCTGGAACCTCAACATCAACAGTATCAATATCCAGACCGGAAGAAGTGTCTGTCCCATCCGGAGGACCACAGCCTTCTATACTCTCTAACCATGTCTGACACTTTTTTGTTGTTTCATCTATGTCATCCTGATTCCGTAGTCCAATATCTTGGGGATCTGTGTCAGCTAAACTCAAAGTCATATCACAGTCTGGTAAATCCTCACTTTGAATACAATATTCACTCCTTGTCCTGTGAATTCTAGCTCGTGTTCTTTTCGTCGGTCGACTAGCACGAAATGACGAATTTGGTTGTGGTCCGACAGGAGAGCTTTTGGATCCTCCTTCGTCTGACGAAGACTTTTGTACTTTTAAATCCAACCAACATGGAGGTTTTGGTGGTCTTGTGTTGGTCATAGTGACTGTTATTCCAGAACGTGATCTCTGCATCCTACATGTCAGTTTTTCACGTTTTATACATCAATTTCTTATTCCAATTATTGTAATATTCCAGTTTCAAGTTTAAATATCCAAAACTACACTTGAAATCCAGCGGATGTGAACTGACATTTGTAATGTAAACAATTGTTTATTTCAAAGATAGATGCACCATTTTTAAGCATTTGGTTATTCTATAAATAAAACTGTAGATCGTGAAATTTTGCCAGTACATTACCAAAATCTAATTACCGCAGGTTAATAATACACAACATTGTACATTAATCCAACCCTCCATACTCAGCGTCTGAGTTAATTAATCCAATAATCCCAATGTGTGAGTGAGGGTGAGCAATTAAACTGTTGTTGTCAGAAATCTGGGTCATTCCCGTTCGTGCATCTACCACATGGGGCGATTAGGGTTACACGTGCGTAAACAGGATCAGTTTATTCGGCTTCAAACAGATAGAATAATTACTGATGATAAATATCGTTAAGTTGTGTTGTTGTTTTACTTAATATAAGTGTGGTGATAAGGTACAAACGTGCAGCGGAAGTGCAGACATCAATATCGGCACCTCCTCGCCTAAACAATACTTGAGTGTCAGTTTACGCACTCCTCAGATCTGTCTTTATCATTAAGTCTTTGTCTGCTGTAGCGATATGGAAAACCTATTTGTTAGCACGGGCAGAAGTAATGATTTACTGCCGTTCTAGTTATTTGTTTTCTCTTCTCTTTCCAGTACGTCTGTCTATATTTCTTTCAAATTATAGTTCGCTAAAATTTATATTATTGTGATTTGGCTTGGGGTGTCGATGGATATGTTTGATGGATTGTGGGATATTATCTATGGTAATTGTTTAACATGTATTTATCGCATTATTGTTATTATACAAATGTCAAAAACAAATTCAATATGTATGGTCTTTGAAGATTCGACTTGCGACATCCGGATTTTCGTCTGTGTTATACCTGCAATTTGAAGTTTTTCGTCTGTGTAAAATTCGGCTAAATATTAAAAAAACTACACAGAAGTTATTGAAATTAAAGTAACTTTTGATTTAAGTTCCAACTTTAAGAAATAAATCTTTAAAATGGACAGATACTACAACTACAATATATTTTATTCCAATCAAGGGCCCACAAGGGGCAGCTTATCAGAAACTCACGGATTTGCAAAGGGGGGCTGGTGACCGAGCGGTCTAAGTAACCTTTACAGATCACTGTGTAGCCTGTCACCTATACGGCCTGAGTTTGTACCATACAAAAACATGAACTTATGTTTAACTCGCTTCACAGTTACCTTCCCAAGCTCGGTGGTTCTCTCCCAGTACTCAGGCTTCTTCCACCAGTAAAACTGACCTCCACGATATCACTAAAATATTGTTGAAAGTGGCGTTAAACCCCAATCAAACAAACAAACAAACAATGAAAAGGGAGAGATTGAAATGAAATCTACTTTTATTCCCCGTTTTAATTTTATACAAACGTTTATCAAGGCGCATATTTCTAACTGACTTGTTTTTTAGTCGGGTATGCTGGATGGCAATTAAGCTCTAGAGCTGTTGTGCATTGGAACATGTCTTTCGTTGGGTAAGACCGAGCTTTTATGTAACATGATATCTTTCAGAAATTGTTTAGAAAATCCAGAAAATTCTACCTAGGAATATCTGGACTGTCAAAAACAAAACAAGACATCACAAGCCTCCCATTTGCATTTAAAACATATTACCAGTACAAATATGAAATAGGGGGTGTGGCATGATTGTCCAGTAGACAGCCATCCATAAAATGACAGTAAACTAAACATGATACAGGCCCCGTTACGGCCTTCAACGATGAAACAGAGTCCATGCCATAACGGAAGCTGTAAATTAAAGGCCCCGAAATCCAAAATGTGAAACTATTCATAAAACACGACAATCGACCTAATCTATTGAAAAAATGGTGAACAAATAACAATTAATAAATGACTAATTAAACAAAGACAACCACTGGAACGTTTGTTTAACCGTCAAATTAAAAGTTGTTTCCAACGGATAAATGTTTTTAAACAAATTATAACATTTCCGTTTATAAGTCACACATCCATATTCTGTACCCAAATTTCTGATAGTTAATTATACCCTCCCTTTTCCACACTGGTCTGTATTGTAGGCCATATAATCATTCAACAAATACAGTCCCATGTGCTTATGTTAGGCCCTGGATTACTGTGAGAAATTTTGATAGGGATGCGATAATACCTACACCATCAATAACTTCAACTTTCAAATTATATTTCAGAATAGATCTCGGTTATAATAAAACAAGTGAGACCTAATGATGTCTGGATCTGCGTCGCTCGCTGATGTTCTTACTGTATACCAAGTTTCGTTGAATTTGGTTGGGTATTTTCAGAGGAGTTGCGATGAAAAGGTCGTTTATGATTATTTTCTAAGTTCCAAGGGGCGTAAATCACACAAAAATGAGGGGATCAAAATATCCTGGCGATATGCAAAACTACATATGATGTCCTATCCACATACCAAGTTTCATAAAAATCGGATCAGTAGTTTCAGAGGAGTTGCGCTGACAAGGTCATTTATGACGATTTTCTAAGTTCCAAGGGGCATAACTCCCATAAAAATCAGGGGATCAAAATTTCCTGGCGGTATGCACAACTACATATGATGTCCTATCTACATGCTAAGTTTCATGAAAATCGGATCAGTTGTTTCAGAGGAGTTGCGATGACAAGCTTATTGGGACGGACGGAGTGACCCGACTCCTAGACCTGCTTCCGCCGTTGGTGACGCAGGTAAAAATTTTATGCCATCAGGATTTGGTTGACAAGTAGGAAAAATCCATTTCACAAATAACAATGGATATGTTCTCTCTGCCGTGACTACAAGTCCCTTCCTTGGTGGTTGTTGCTAACATTGATTGTAACTAAACACTTGCTTTGACTACTGAGTAACATGATAGGTGACACTAGTGGAGCAGGAGTTGCTCACCTTTCTGGAACACAAGAACTCACCCTAGTTTTTGTAGGATTTGTGTTACTCTTAAAATCTGGGGGTATAATGATAACAGATGTGGGCAAAGATATGTCTTGCCTGAAGACCACCCTTGTCATAAACAGATGTGGACTGACTATAGACACTAGACTGTAAGAGTAATCAATTATCTACTATGTTTTTAAACTGTTGTAGGATAGGTTTAATTACTGAAGGAAATTAGATACACTCTTGTAGTCGCCAATAAAGATGTTTAATTTTTCTTACAATTTCAAAATACATTTATTGTTATTGTTCATAATAACCAATTATCTTTTATTTTCAACAACAGACTTTTTGTAGACCTTTTCATTCATCAATTTTCCCGATCAATAATGTAGATCAAGACCAAAATTTACCCTATTCTTTTCCTTTTTTATCATTTTTGCATTTCAAAGGGTGCACCCCCCCTGGATTCACCCATGATGTGTGTTTTATTGTCAGCAGACAATCAGTCAAGTTTGAGGTTCATGAAGATTCCTGTACATCATTAGTATGTGTTACCATGGTATAGAGAGAATAACAGATGTTTAAAGGTTGAGACTGAAATTATCATCATCATCTCACTGAGCCCCAAATGGTGTGCTATGATACAAATGATAATTTAAATGAAGACCTCTCTAATGTCCATTATTCTTTTTACTGTCATAATCAACGTCATATGAGCACTTGTCTGATATTTTCCAGTATCTCGGCTGTAGGCTCATGTTGGCCTAATAATGGAGATATCAGACAACAAAACCAATAGAAAAATGACCAATCACATATTTCAACAGAATAATCCTCATATATATTGAAGGATTAGCAGTACACTACAAAATAAAGATGTAGATATTTTATTGGAAAAAAGGAAAATACATAACATTTACATAATAATGACAATTAAATGATAAATCTATGTTCTAGAGTACAATATGTCCCATGTGAACTGTACTCATCCCTAACCCTTCTTTAAACCCATTACTAGTGAAACATAACACCTTACCCCAACTCCTCTATTGTAAAGAAATGAGAGTCCTTTTTCAACCCCATCACCTTCAGAAAGCTGACATATGATCTGTACAAACAAGAAAACACAGAACATGTTCAGGCCATCCTGCACAGATACTGTACTTCCTGTGGGGGGACTATTTTTGGCATTTGGAACAATACCTTCTGGAGGGGGTGTTTGGAACAGCCCTATGATTGACTAAACAACTTTATCAATATTAAACTAATGACACTGTGATTATATTGGTAAAATTAAAAAAAAAAATAGTAATTTAAACCTGTCTTGAGAGAAATCTGCCATCAGAGACCAACCTCTTTGAAAGTATACCAGGTCAATGTAAGAGGTTAACACAAAAATTCAATAAACCACATCTAACTAACCAAACATTCAGTACTCTCTTTTTCTTGTCTTTCAAGATAAGTTTGATTGTAAAGTTTTTTCATGTTTTATATACATCAAACTTTAGCAGAATAACATACATCACTCATATTTCTAAACCTTACAACTTAAAATAATTTCACAAATATGTACACTTTTTTTGGTATTTACAATAAGAATTAAATTATCCCTCGAGTACCCTGCCCTGTCAGTATTTAGATTTTTTCCCTCCTGACCCATCTGCCTCTCCAGTTTTACGCTTGGCCAGGATATTCTGAATTTTCTGCCACTGTTTGTCTAATTCAGCTTTCTCATCCTTAGGTCCAGCTCGTCTGGTCTTTCTGCCATCTGCCATCTTAACTCCATACTGGAAGGCAGCTCTAGAGAAAAGGTAAAACTTAAATTAACAAGTGTGAATACTGAAATGTCTCACCTGTATAAACAATTTGACCATGTAAATAAATCTTCTGAATCCTGATGAATATTTCATAAAAGTTATCACAAAAATTATTTTAGCCAATTTAATCATCAGAGATATTTATTTTCAGTTGTCATGAAGCAGGGTTATTTGGCACTAAAATAGAAAATTTCTATATACTTTTACAATTAAGTTGATCACAACAAACCTAATGGATAAATATTTATATCAAACTTGCTTTGTGCATTAATTTTATTTTCACTACTTGCAAGGACTGAATAGTTATTTCCAAAACCTCCCCGAAAGAAAATAACCAGGTAGTCACCTAACTGAAAAAATATTTAAAAAAACACACAAATTTTAAGGCACATTAAAAAGGTAGTCTTGTCTGAATTGTGATGCACAAAAAAATAGGTAGCTGCTTAGCATGGTGGTTATTTTACAGTATTCTTAACTGATCTGTCCTACTACATGCTTCTTTTATTTTTAATTGGTTGATTTTTTAAAAATGAAATCGAGCATTTTGGTTTTTTTGTATACATGCTCTAAACTTTAAGATTCCTGAAGGATCATTCAGATATATTGACCCAGAATAAATACTATATAAAACCGATGAGAGTGAGTAAAAATGGCCTCCACAAATTTCAACTTATGATCTTTCCTGTAGTCCCATCCCATGAATGAGTGGATAAAGTGTTTTGAAGATGAAATATGTCAAAAATTGAACTGGTTTTGTCTGTTGATAAAATTCTTACATTAATTGGTTAGTGTGACAAATAAAAAAAAAGAATTTTATATCTGCAATGGTTGTTAGTTATCATAAAATATATACAACAAAAATAAGAAATTCATCATCTTAGTCTTAGAAACTAACAAATACATGATTTGCATAAACAAAAAGCTGATAATTTTTTATATTCTGATTTTTTTTCCTTCAAATTTTAGCATGTTCTTAATCACTTACTTGGGGAGGGCCTCCTTGTTTGACATATAATTGCTGTATTCTTCTTGGGTGTCAAAGTCCCAGCGGCCCACTGGACCTTTCTTATTACCCTGATCCATTTTACTGTAGTCCACTTCATCATCAGAGTCATCCAGAGTGTCCTGCATCTGCCACTCTCTAAAACACACAAACACAAGGACTGTACAGCAGGGATGGGGTTATTGTTATAAGTAATTGTAATTGAGTGTAATTAATTACAAATTTTGAAGTAATTGAAAGTAATGTATAATTGCCACAATTTTCAATTACTTGTAATTGCAATATATATTAATAACTTATGAAAAAAGGCCTATAATTCCAATTACTTTTCAATACATTCAATTACACATTGATGGACCAAACACTACTGTGTTTTTGTTTACATTAAACTGTCATTAAGTAATAATATAGGGACAAAGGACAATGTAAAAGTAAGCACTCTTTTTGTCCCCAAAAATGTAAATTGTTTGATGATTCTAAATGTGGGACAACAATGATGTAAAACAATAAAACTTTACATTTTACAACTGGTTTTACAAATATTTTGTTTTTCAATGTCATACTGACATTAAACAGTATTGTATTATAAGCATACATGATTTTTTATTTGGGGTGATTTAGAGCTTTTCACAAGGAGTGGTATTCCACCCTTGTTGAAGGCCTTGTGGAGACCTCTTGTTTGGAGTGCAGTCTGACATTTATCCCATATCTTTTCATTTAACAGTATTGTGTTTGAAGATTTCCAGCTATTAATTGATGTTTTAATGTTTGCAAATTAAGTCTGCAGGCAACATGTTAGCAGCGCCATAAAATGGATATTAACAACCATCAAATCTTTAAATAAAATACTGTTATCTCAATTCTAATGCAAATGAAGAAAATTACATTCATTCTGAACATTTTAAATTATGTAAACATCTGTGCTTTCACAGAATTCTAATGGCAGCAATCATGGATTTGATGTCAAGAAACCTTTGATGCCATCCAATAAAAATCAATTTTACAAAGACTGTTGTATACAGAATAATAGACAAGAAACACACAGAATACATCATCAATGTTGTCATCAGCTCACGTAAGATGTTAGTCATATTTTTTTAAATGTTCAAAGTCCATTTATATTCAATTATTTTTTACCCCCTTTTTTATCTTTTTATATGTTTTAGTTGTAAAATAACAGTTTGTGAAATTCATTATACATTATGGAAAAAAGAAAATGATACCTTTATATGAGAATGGTCTCCTTAATATTTACCCCACATCTTGTCTTTTGAATATATGTACCTATTACAAATATTAGTGTGTGATTTTTAAATGGAATAGCCCTATCTCCTTTAATACAACACACAAACTTTATACACAAGTCATCCTGGCAATATCCAAAGACATGGAAGTTAGAACATCACATTAAAAGTTTACAATACTAGGATGAGTTGCTCAAATGTCTTTTTTTTTTGGAAAATGTCCCATCCTAGGGATATTTATAATAGAAGGGAATCAACAAGTCTTATTCCTGAAACAGACATTTAAACAACTTGGTCCTTAAGGCCACTTTTTTCTTTATTTCTTGGTTTACAGATCTGCCAAATCTATTTTATAAGAATTTGAAATAATAACAACCAGAGGCACAAAAGAGTCTAAAATCGCTCACCCGACAAAAGGTGAATTTTTATAAACTATTATAGCATCTCCTGCTTCTAAACTTCAGTTGAAGAATCACAGCAGATGTCATGAATGTCTGATTGGCAAATAATTCACAAATTAAGTAAACTAGTCGAAGCAGCCACGCTGCATATCCCCGCGCTACTCTG
>JARWCS010000002.1:3393828-3405319 GCA_034783895.1 Geukensia demissa
ATTCCATGTTGAATGTTCTTGTGACGAACCATGTTGAAACGTCGGCTAGATTTGAATCCACAAATATCGCAGGTATACATAATGTGTTCCTCTTTAGTCGGCTTTCAAATTCCAACTGGATCTTTCTCGGTCTGGTTTTGTCTTTAAACACTTTCTTGACCATTCAGATATTGGGTTTCTCCCTACCATTGATGCCATCTTCAGGGTTGGTCTTTTCTCTGATTCTTGTTGCCCACTTAAACTTTTGGCGAAGTATTCCTCCATGGATGGTGATTTTCATTGCTTATTTTAAGTCTTGTCCAAGCGTTATAAATCTTATGACATCCTTTACAAAAGGCATGTCTTTTGTAAAACTCGGAATATTCTTTCGTAACTTTACATTTGGTACACTGCCGCATGGTCTTGACTTCTTGATATTTGGTCTTTGGTCTTAGATACGGAGTACATAGTTTGTTCTTCCTGTCAGTTTTGGTTGCTATCTTTCTTTTGTAGATGGCGAACTTCCCTCTTGTAGAGATCTATTTTCGCCAGCTTTATGTACCAGCTTCAATTGGAAACCCTGAACAGACAAAAATAACACATTTTTGTTTGAAGACTTATTGGTGGAATGGTCACGATAGCTTCTACAGCCAAACTGAATTTAACATAGGACTCTTCTCAAAAAAAAGAATTTCAACGGTATGTGACATACATGTACTTCATAGCTGACATTCGATATATATTGAGCTTAGTTGTGGTAGATTTCATTTGATGTACATATTTAAAGTCAAGTCCATCTGGTCCATACAAAAAAGGTTGTTGAAACAAATAAAAAAAATATGAGTTGAAGACGTTTTTATTTAGACTTTATTCAGACAAGCTAAATACATGCATCTGATTCTTCCGGGCAACAATAAACAGACATATAATTCTTATAAGCATTAAATATTACGCCCATTCATACAAATAAATAAATATATATATACATCAGCTAAGGAAGAGTACTGTCTTTACCCGGAAACTACACAAAATACACATAAAAGGAAAGGTTATTGTACATAATTTCTTGAAAGATTTTTGTCGCTTAGTATGATTTATATGCATCATATATACTACTAGGGTGTTACTTGATTTTTTGTAAGAAAAACATTAAACAAGAAAACAGACAAACAGTAAAATAAATGTGGATTAAATTTTTGTCCATATACCTTTAAAACAACTGAATTCCATTATAAAATATTGTGATTAATTATTAAGTGAAAAACAAATAAAATGAAATGTACAATAAACAACAAAAATTATTTCTGACTGTCGCAGATAAAATCCTATAAGGATCGATAAAAGTTTAGTATCCTTTGTGGCAGAAAAGACAATCTGATAGGCATTATTTTTAACTTCCGGTTCAGTTTTTAACTAATATTCCCACTTATTTTGAATGTTTGTAGGAGATTCCTTAACATTTTCAGTGTGTAATTTATTTAAAAAGATGACATAACTTCCTATCTCCCCCTAATATTAATATTGAATTATATACAACATGATCAAGTTTTTTAAGCTCCAGAAATTTTTCCTTTCCAAGCTTCTGGGATCGCTGAAAGTACACTAAAATAGCCCATGAAATTTATTTTGATATTATATTGAACCTGTAATTCTTTCCAAGAACCAAACTCTACCATATTCAAAAAATATATTATTTATTAAAAAATATCATTTTCACTCCCTGTACAATAGCTTATCTTAATTTAGTTTAAAAAATCGTTTTACGTAAAATAACTACCAATTTTACATACAATGATACTTTGATTAACGAAACTGTATATGCAAAGATAAAAAAGTGAATATTTTCTTGCCGTGTAATTTTGCAGTAATGTTTAAAAGACATATTTATTCCCTTTAGGGCCCTGTGTAATATTAGATTTCTTTGTGGTATAAAACTGTTATATCTGTTTCTGGTTTAGTTTAATTTTGAAGTTTACAAAACGTTTAGATTCAGGACTTTATGTACCAACACTAATGTGTGTGCTGCTGTCACATATTAATTAATTTATGGATATTTTTTTTAGTTGGTGCACAATATATTGTCGTAGTCTTGAGAACTTTTCAAATTTATGCCACACACATTGACCTGGAATGTTGTAATTCTTAACAGAGGTAACGCAGCATGTACACCATGCAACTCCGGTTGTTTTGTGTGATTTTTCATTTTTTTTTTTTTTTTTTTTTTTTTTTTGCTCGGTCTGTAAAATTTACAAATCGTTTAATTTTAGACTTCGCAATATAACTATCTTGCCTATGAGAACGCGAAATCCGATGAATTTGGGTTGTGAGATTTCCCTCTCTTACATACCTATCTCCTAACAACGTGGATACTACAACAACTTTATCAATATACCTTAGAACTGTTTGCATGATTTGATTAAACAATTAACTGAAATTCTCAAGTATTAGTTATTTGAATAATTTTAATCAGAGCACCTAACTATCTCAATGAGCTGTTCTGTTGACAAAAGGCAAGTGATATGCATGGGAGGTAACTCTTTTTGACGCCAAATTTGTATTGAGTTAAAATAAATGTCATGAATGAAACTGAATATAGGATATATCTTAAAGAACGAGGTATGAATAGGGCTGCTTTTTGCCCCCTCTCCATATTTATATCAATGATAAAGTTCATATCACCTTTATTTGTGTTGTATATTTGTGAATCAATTAAATACAAAGAACTTTATAATCAAATTAATAAAAAAACCGCTTTTTCAAATAATTTAAAAATCTGCAAAAACTGTGTGTGTATGGCTTTGCTGATTAGCTCTCTAGTTTTTCAATTATGAAGTGTTTAAAGCTTTAATTAAGGTATGTGATATGTTGAAATATGTTTTATAGATACCGTATATATGCAGGCAGAGTAACATTTTATAAATATAATATCGGCAAATGCTCTTCAAAAAATAAAATTAACAAATGTTAAATTATTCTATGAGCTTAAGAAACCAAATGCTTTTATTAATAGTTAAATGGATTCTTATTTTAGTCTACATCATGCAACACATTTTACTAGTGCAGTAACTAATTCTATGGACGCAATACTCTTTGTGCAAAAGTTGTTAATTTAACTATGTTTAAAATCACGGAAATGCACATAAATACGGACTTGTTCAGTTTTATATAGTTTCATTCAAACTTGTAAACAAAAGCGTACTTTTTGAAATTTTTTATATGATCAAGCACAGAAAAAACTCAACATGCATCCTGTAATCTCACTTAATATCATAAATTATTTTTAAAAAATACATGTTCAAAGTCAAAAATTTTGTAGATATTTGTCATTTTACATGACATTAAGTTTCTTTATGCTAGCAATGCGCCATGTCAGCATGAACCATTCTGGTTTACTGTACGTCTAAAGCAGTTTCATTTTTTTACTCAAAACGGGGACAAATTCTCAATGTTTGGCCCTTAACGAGGTTTGTCCAGAAAATTGCCTTTTACTCAATTTAATTTATAACAGATTTTCGAAAAAAAAACTTGTGGCGAATTGATTTAAAATTATTTCTTCCTTTATTCTATGTTCTTTCTACACTATAGTTTAATTAGTCAATTTTCTAGATATTGTGCAATAAACATATTTACCAATGTTGAATAAATAAAACTTATTTTGATATGCAATATGTATACTTAAAAGAATTCAAAGATGCCAAAGGGTCAGTCAGAAGAAAGACAAGACTGTGGCCAACAAAATGAATTGAAAGACAAACACAAAACATTACACTGTAAACTAAAGTTGTAAAAGATGTAATCAAATTAATCAATTGACTTAAATGGTCTATTTTTTATTTTAACAAATATCAATTCGTTTGCATTTGGTATGAGTGAAAAATTTAAATGTTGAACAGACTAATGGTTAGTATGCTATAAGAAATGTTTCTTGCGGAAATCATTTATTTAATAAGTTTTTCACAGAGAACAGCCCCAGATGTTGTCGCAGTATTCCAGATATCATGCCATTTGTACCCTTTCGCCTTACTCATACATAATAAATTAACAGTATAATCTCCATTTGGTTGATCAATATCCCAATTGAAATATGTGATATTTGAACCGTCGTTGTATTTCCAGTGTTGCTCTGGTATTACATTTAACCCTTGGAAGTATATCCATTCAGCAATGTTGAACTGATCTGCAAATAATTTTTCACATCAGTTAATTAATGAATAATAAGCCATGGGCTAACAATAATCAGATTAATTAAGTTGAAAATGACAAATCAATTGCATTGAAGAGTATTTTTATAGTGCGGCAATTTAAATTAAATTTTTAATTGCTTACAAAATAGAAATCAGAACCTTGATACATCTTATCTAAAAAAAGACATGAATAAAAATTGCCGATTGCTTTGGTTGAACCCGATCTGTTAAAAAGATTTCGGAGATACCGAAGGGGCAGACTGAAATCGTTAAATCAGACGACAGATAAGACCATAGCCAAAAAAAGAAACGAAAGATTTAAAGAGAAAATACGCATAACACTGCTGAAAACTAAAGTTAGAGAAACACGAACCCTACAAAAATAGAGTGAGAACAGGTGCTCCGGAAATGTTAGCTAATCCTGCTGAACAAGTGACACCCGTCGTGTTACTCAGAACACAAAGTCGGTTCAATCTGTTATAGTCTCAACCGGTATAGGAACGGATTTGTTGTCATTACAGTGGTAAGAAATTATGGTCATTTGAGAAATGGAAATTTGTATTGGTCAACCAAATCATAATGGCGACCGAAAAATTTTCAGAGTGATGACTTTAAACTTTCCTTGATAAAGTCTTTGTTCAATGGCTTTCTTGTCAGCAGCAAACCTCTATCAGCAAAATTCTTATAGGTGACACACCCCATGGACTAGCGAATCAAATGAGGAATATGCACTGCATACGCAGGTGGCACTGAAATATTGCCAGACATGAACATAAAGTTTATAATGGGAAAATGAAAGTTATCTCTCTTGTCTTAAAGTTTTGTTCTTAACCCGACTTACTGTCAATTTCTAAGTGTAAGTAAAGGTATGAAGCAGACCTCTCTGTTCAAGTGGTATCTTTGATTTCAAGTTCAGTTTAATGCATTCAACCTAGTCACCAAATTAAGAATAACTCGGTGAAAGATCATCATCTATATAGCGGAATGTTAAACCAAAGAGATTCAACCAACACTTCTCTTTTCTCTGCAGAAGGCTCTGTATGATGTCAGATTCATACGAACAAATCGCTGAGGATGGGTGCACAGTTCACAGATCTTCATTGACGATATACGATATTTTTTTCCAAGTTTTATATTAAATTTTATGACAATTCAATAAAATACACTTTATAAAAATAGGAGATGTGGCATATTTGCCCATGAGACTATTCACCAAATAGCAGTCCAAATTATAATTATACAGGTTTAGTTACGGTCTTCAATAATTAACTGGAGTCCATACAATAATACAATCTAATCCTTAAAATTAAATTTATTCATTTTATTGATATGAAGATTGATTTGTCTTTCTTTTTTGCCATAAGCGGCTTAGTTTTAACTTTGTAATTTTTTATTCATACATTATTCATACTTTGGGACGTAATTTTAAACGTACATAAGCGGTAGTGATTATCTCGTTCAAATCTAAACGCGGGAATTTACCTTTAAATAGTGTTAACTTTATTCATTCTGTCCATTACACATTAATCAGTCGGAAGCTACACGTTTTTCAAAAAAAGGAAAGTAGTCATCAAAAAGATACCTACCTTTTATACTATGTTTGAAGATGCTTTTATCGCGTTCATTTTTGTGTTCTCTTTTAAATTCAAATAGTTCTACATGTCTTTGCAACAGTGGCTTTCTTCACAGTGTTGTTTCTTGTTTCCATTTATAAGGCAGCTTTAAGGGGGTACCCAACACCATCACGAAAATAAATTCCACTCGTTTAATTTTCTTTATAATTTGTTTAGACATATACTTTGGTGAAAGAAGGAAAACATGAAATTTCAAGAAATGTGAACCATACATTTCTCTGGAATTATTTCAATAGATATATAGTAATTTCATCATCAAAAATTTTGATCACTGAGATGCATAAAGTTTAATGCAAAATGATACATTATTTGAAACGTTAAGATGATTTAACAGAGTTATTTCCCTTAGGTGTTGGGTACCCCGTTAAGTTGCTGTTCATGGAATACCCAGTCAGTTCGTGGCACACGCTCAGTTTTGTTTTCAAGACAAATTACTCTATTTGATATCACAAACGTGTGTTGTCTAAGAAATGGGTGTTGATAAATGGACGACTGCAACAGTTTGAGTGTTATAAATTACATAGAATGCACTATATAATCAGATAAATCTGCATATATAATACATATAATTAAGTTGTTTTGTTAGAGATATTTGAAAGCATATTGTGAGTCATTCCCTTTTAAACATAAAAATCCCTATGCTTTCAAACTTATATATGAGGTCAACATTACATTGGAAGAAAAAAAACTGGTGGGATAAATTATACGATGTGCCATCCATATCATACGATTTTCCTGCTCTGTCTATGGACAGCCTCTTAACTATTTCCTAAATTGAAAATAAAATTTTAAGCAGTTCTTTTTTATCTTCCTTGCCTCGAACAAAAGAAATAAGAAAAAGAAATTTGCCGAACTGTTTATATACCTATAAAATTAAGTGTCAACCCGAGAGAAATGTTGCTTCGTCTCGATAATTGATTTCTTGAGGGGAAGAACTGTTTATGATGGCAAAATACAAAATTACCAATGTTAAGCATGTTAAGTAAATATGGAAAATTTAGGTATGCTACATGTACATTTCAAGGAGTAACCTCTCATCAGTAGCATTAGAACCGAAAACTAGGAAGTCAAAGATTCAAATATAGCACAAGAAGCACTCAAATCCAAAGTTAAATATTGACGATATTAATACGTGCATCCACAAGTGAGAAATTTTCAAAATATGCACAACAGAATTTCTTTTGTTAGTTACTAAAGAAATTTAATTTTTTTACTTTTAGTGACGAAATATTTAATTAACCGAAAAGTTAAGCAATACATCAAAATTTTGGAAAATCAATTTAGAGAGTAAATTTGTGACATAGCTACCAAAACCAATAATTTAAAAAAATCTTGATGTGCTGGAAGCACTGTTGAGACTGTTTTTAGTAAAAGACGAAAGTTATCAACTGGGCTTTCAAAAACAAATAAACATACTTGAAAACTTACAATATGACATACATGTTTCTATAAAAAAATACTGATTTAATTTGGGGTTTTTGTATTTTTGAAACATTGGAATATATAAACTAGTTTGTCACTCGTTAATGACTAGAAACTGGTCAGTTTCATATTAATTCTAATTTGAATTTTGCCTGGTTTTATCCTTTTTCATTTCATTAAAAAATAATAAAAAGAAGACTTACATACATCTTTCTGTTCTTCAAAATGTTAATTCCGTCTCCTTTCAAAAGATTTGATTATCTTTCAAACTTCTTGCTTTGAGTATTGATCATATAAACTGACTGAATGTTTGATTTAGGAAATCTTTATGTACAAACATCTCTTAATTAAACTCTTCAGATCTGCTGATAAAACAAACACAACTATTATTGTATTTTAGGGTCAAAGTAGAATCGCATCTGTTCAATCACTTGAAATAGTTCTATCAGTTTATCAGACTTTTCCTGTTAATTAGACAAATCTGAGTGGAATATTAAAGCTGTTTTGATTTTATGATCTTGAAGTATGAATCAAAGATACTACAATTATAATTTTTGTACTTTACGTTTTGTAACGCCTAGCTTTAGCCTTACAATACTGTCAAATTCAGCGATGTCATTCCACGGGGATGTTAAGAGTAAAACATGTTTAAAAATGCAAAATATGACAGGAAATTACAATTTTAAAAGAACAATATCTTTATAACATTGCATATTATATTCTGAAAGCTATGTCAAATTCAGTAAATTTCTTTCTGGACTGTGAGGTCATTGTGGTAGCCCGGTATCAGAATCAAATTCGGTTTGGTAGTTTTAGCTTAATTAAACCTTTACTAACAATAATCATCGGAAGATGAATGGGTTAATAAATCACAGAACATTCGATAAGTCAAATATTTGCATGGTTTTAAGGAAGCTATTCAATTCCGTTTTATAACGAACAGAGAAATGCATCGATCCTACTGCATGACTGCTCAAAACCCCCATCAAAACCACTGCCTATTTTTAGAATAAAAGTTGAATAAAACTGGAGCATACCTCTATATAATCAGTATTTTGGATGCTTCACCAGGGGATATAACCTCTAGGTCGAACATCCCTTGGAATGTATAAAATATGACGTATTTTCTAGGAGCAGATTGAAATCTTTCCATAAATAACTGGTTATTTCTTTTCAAACATACAAAATAGGGACATTGCCTTTTCAAAGCTTTTAACCAGCGGCTTACTGTAAAGCATAATCGTCAAAGGAAAAAATCGCAGAAAAGGTCATGTTTTATTTGCCAATGTGAAGCACGTTTTGTCACCATCTTTTTAGAAACCGACAAGAAAATGAAAAGCTAGTACTATAGGCGTTTAAATATATTTTTAATAGTTATTACAAATATAGGAACTACATGTATTACTAAACTATATTTATTGTACATTAAATCTGTTACTCGTGAAAGAAGTGACCAACGGAACCGGTACGACATAAGTGGAAAGAAAATGATGATGTCCACTCGTTTTTGTGACACTACAATATTTTTCAAAAACAGAGATAAATTTATTAATTTGGATTGATATACATATGTCACTTTCAACCCTGTAACAATTAAATAATATCAATCTGATTCGTTGGATGTTTTAATGTAGAATTACTTGTGCTGTTGATGTTGATGACGGCAACCGCAGCCTGCAGTGATACTACGGTATTGCCAAACATTTTAGATCATCTGGCAAAATGCCATGCGATTTTTGTCATCAATTAGCGTCCCTCCGTGCGTAAATATTTATTTATTTATATTTTTATCTTTTCCTCTAAAACCACTTAGCAAATGTAACAACACTTGACAGGAAGCATCTTTCTACAGACATGGCTGCCATAGGCAATTGTTATTTTTGATTGACTTTTTATTATTCCACTTCTCTGAAACCACAAGGCTAAATGGAACCTAACTAAACATGAAGCATCAATGGATGGTTCTTTTTAAGTTCCTTAATTTCGTCGTTCAGATCCGATTACAACAGATCTGTCACAGTCAATGCTTGTCTCTGATTGGATAATTTAAAAAGGTCGAGAAACCGTCTGTCTGAATGAAACCGAACTTCATAGCGAGCATCTATGGAAAGACCTTTACAAACTTTCTTTGTTATAGTTTTGTTCGGACTACAAATGATGCCGCCAAGGCAAATTCTTGTTTGTAAAAGGCTTATTTAAAAAAATAATATTCTCCTTTGAAACAACTCCACCGAATGAACAGAAATTCATAAAAACCATTTAAGGGAGTACTTTTTAATAGTTCCGTGTTTTTTTTTATCTCAATTAGACAACAAATATGACCGCCAGGGGAAATTTAATTTTAAATTTTAATTTAATTGGCCGATTTTGTCAACATCAATTCATCTGACACCTCTAAGCTTAATGAATTTTGCACCATTCTTGGCAAATACCATTGTATTTTGAATTTTCATACTTTTGTTCTGATTGGAAAAAAATAAGCCGGCTTATTTAGAGAAATTCCTCTAAGCTAAGTAGAGCCAAGTTTTGCAGGAAACATCTTTAAAATATCTATGTTCAAAAAGATTTTTTTGAGCAACTGAACTCAAACTGGTTTTTGTAGGGTTCGAGCTTTAGTTTTCAGTGTAGTTTGCGCGTACTATGTTAGTCTTTTGTTTCATTTTTGTTAGCCATGGTCTTGTCTGTCTTCTGGTTTAACGATTACTGTTTGCCCCTTTAGTGCATGTATCTTCGAGTTCTTTTTTTGATAATAACAGAAACAATAACTCATAGAAAAACAAATTTTCAAAACCAAAGCAAGATGCTTACCCTTCTAGAGCACCTGATCTCACACCTGTTTTGTAAAAGGAGTGGATTCCAAGCCTTTGGTCCTTTTGTTTTCGTTTTGTCTTTTGTTTGTTTTTTCAAGTTTGTCTTGTCTTTTTGGACTATGCACTTTTAATCTCTCGCATGGGTATTCTACACTGAATTCAGTATCCTTTATTTCCGTGTAAAGTGTATGATGTGGAAATTAATTCTTTTGAAACATGTTTGTCTTAATGTAGGTATTTTCTTTGTTTTAGTTTCGCCGTTAGTTTGATAGTGATAAAGAGAATGCTGTAGTGTCGGGTATTTTCGGCAACATCTGTTATTTTTTTATTTTACGGCTTTTGAATGTTTGCTACTAAATCTTGTAAAAGGAATTCGAAGATACCAAAGGGGCAGACAGAAATCGTTAAGTCGGAAGACAGACAAGACCATGGCCAACAAAACGAAACGAAAGACAAACATAGAACATACAACAATACACTGAAAACTAAAGCTGAAGTAACACGAACCCTACAAAAACCAGGGTGCTCCGGAAGGGTGAGCAACTTCTGCTCCACTAGTGGCACTCGTCGTGTAACTTACTGTAGCAAAAGCCAGTAAAAATTCTTGTCATGTTTAAATCAACTATCTATACCATTCGGCCACCCAGGCCCCAATTGATATTTGATATAGAAGATCTATGTAAGGTTATGTATAAAGTTCCTTACTTCGTCTAGATAGTACAAAAACATGGTTGACTTGGATAATTCTTATTTCTAAATGGCTGATGCATTGAAAAATCTTCCCTTTAAAAACCGATTGGGCAAATGGATTAATATTTGATATTGACCATCTATTTAAGGTTTTTTATAAAGTTTCCTCATTTCATCTTGATCAACATAAAGCAAGTTTTTATTTTTAATACAAGAAATCCATTTATCATTTTCGTGTTTATAATCAAAACAGAAAAAAGCCCATGTACCTTTTAATACCATTTCACAAAATAACACTCTAATATTTGTTTTATCAAAACAAAGATTAAAAAATATATGCAGTCTCGTGTTGTCAAAATAAAAGCGATAATGGTAAGGCTCCTCCTGATCAGAATGTAAATACCAGAAACTTAATTAACTTCACAAATCAATTTAGAACCTTTAATGTTTTTAAGAATGAGAAGCAGTAATAATGGAGGATACGAAATAACCGATGGAGAGGGGATCTCAGATCAGTTCCATCAATATAGTGGCATGGAGGATGAATATGATCGTTCTGGTTATGATGACCTTGGAATTAGATCTCAAGACAATCCATATGAAAGACTTGGAACGAATACCCAAGTTGATAGCTAAGAAGATTGTTAATTACTGTTAAAATTGGTGTAAACAATTAATACGGATAAACAATCATATAAACTGAATGTTTTATTCCTCGGAATCGTTAAGTTCATTCTTTATTCATGAAGTGATACATGTGTTTCAGTATCTG
>JARWCS010000002.1:3421213-3432503 GCA_034783895.1 Geukensia demissa
TTTGTTGAAATGGTCTCCAGGAGAACTTCTTTAAGAATTTTGTCCGTTGACCACATCCACCAACCAAGACAGCTACCTTGGCCCATTTTAATGTGATGTAGGACCCTATGAGAAATTCATAAAAAAGTATTTTCTCATCTGAATTTAAACTCCATTGGAACCAATCTTTGGTGAAATGGTAACCCGGACCGGTTCCTTTCAGAATTGTATCTGGCATCCGCCAACCAGAATGGCTGCCTCACACGAACTTGCTTGTGCTATTCTAACCATAGTTAATTCAAATGGTTTTAATGTTGGGAGCCTCTGGTTTCAATATTCTGTCGACTGACTGTGACTGCTGTGACTTTCTTTGTGTTCTGTTCATGCTTTTACAGCTCCAGTCTTGACTACCGATATAAATTCCCACTGACGATGTTTTATAATGCATTCACCTTGTTGGAAATTTCGTCCTCCATTTGTTTGTTACGCGAGTCAAATATTGTCTTTGTAATTTGCAAGAGTATTTAGATTTCTTATTCTTCAGTCCAAATTTTGATTAAAAAATGAATGAAAAAGTATACTTCGTGTATCAAATTTTTCATTACGGTATTAGGATTTAAAGAATTGAGTGTTTTGTTATCATTTACATATTTTATTTTTTGCCAATGGCTGTTGTTTTTAATCAAGTCAAGATTCTAAAATTGGTCATTTACCTCTCAAATTTTGAAATGTAATTAAAGGAAATAGCTCTTAAACAAGAGCGTCTTTTGGACATATTTTAGCCCCCATTAAAATCTGATTTCACCTTAATTGTGGTATTTCTCATATACCCCTGTTTCCTTCGAAAAGCATAATGCTATCACTTGGCTTCTGTTCGTCAACAACTAAATCTTTAAACTTTATAACATTTAGCTTATTCTTGTTATTAATCGAAACATATAACAAATTGATATGAAGAAAAACTTTGTTGAAACGCTCTTCTAACAGCATTTTTGCAAGCAAATAGTATTGAAAAGCACACCAGCAGAAAAAGTAAAATAATTAAGTATTTAAGTCTTATGTATGTAAATTATTAATTTAAATTTAACAACCATATATGTTAGGCACCTCATCACTAAAAAGGATGGCCACCGTTACTAACAATATAAAAATATTGCGACTAATTTTGATAAATTAAGAATGAATTCGGGAAACAGTTTTTACCAAATGTCGACTGTTATCCCCGTCAGAAAGCTAAGATAATTATCTTGATGGAGAACAATCGGTAAAAAATCGTTGATTTTAATGAGTCTTATGTGATTATCTGTCAAGGAGGTTTTCGGTACTAAATAAATAAAAACATTTTATGATGCACAAATTTGTGTTTGCGATACATTAAACCCCCTTAATAACAAAAATTACTCAAATGTGAGCACAGTTATTAAACAAACATCAATGTAAAAGATATCGGACATTTAACTAATTTTAGAAATTAATATTAAAAACACTAGCTTCTGTCAAATATGAAAAATTATACTGCTCTTGGCTGAATATTATCAAAAGTGTACATGCATTGTGCTTTTTTGGCATATATTTTAAATGTAAAATAACAATTAATACAAAGACAAACCTACGACTATACAATTCCTTGGGGATTTGAGATAGGCATATGAGACATGTGGTTGGGTTGAACTAGTTATAAGTGGAATCCCCCCAAATGCTGTTTTCTTCTCTTCGTGAGTATTCCATGCATAGTGACGATTTCCACATTATAGCACGTTGAAAACATACAAAAGAAATTCTGTTAAAACAATGCATTACATTTATCATTGCGTTAGGATTGTTATAAATTGCAACATATTACAAGTTTCTAAATTTATTTTGGGTGCTCTGTCCAGTTAAAATTTCAAATTGTAATTTTTTAGTATTTAGAATTTCATATATAAAATGAGGTTTTGAAGGCATACCTGTGTATTTTGGGGGTTTTCAAATCATTTGATTTTTCGGTATGGCTTTTTGGTCCCTACTTTTATTAATGAAGATTAGTATAATTATTATTAGCAGTATTTTGAAGGAATTTTCTTGTATTAAATATGGTGTAAGTTTTCAAATGATTTTATAATAGATATTAAGTCTGTAAAAGGCAGTTTTTCCTTCAAGTACATTTCCAGTAAAACTTCAACATTAATTAAAAAAAAACAACGTGTATGTTGATAATGGGAATGTTAAGCCATATCTAACGCTATGAATATCTTATAAATATTTGTTCGCTGAAAATGCTGTCAGAAGTCGATTTCAAGTACAAACAATTGAAATAAAGCAAGTTAGTAATAATGGAATGGTACATTATCAACCGATTCAAAATGCAGTAATACAAGTTGTTAAAATAGGAAACAGTGCGTGTGCTCTATATCTACCAAAACTTCTGTTCGGAAAAGAGAATCGTACAATCTACCATAACAAATTAATAGAGAAATCAAAAGAAAACCGAAGGCTAGACAAAATGAGACAAGTCGACAAACACGGTAATCTCGAGAACACGAACATGACGGAACATGACGCAAACTGTACACATAAAACTAAAAACAAAAAATACAACTATAAACAATGCGGACCCCACAAAAAAAAACGGTGATGAACTAAGGTCGTCCGGAAGAGAAAGCATTTCCTGCCTTTTTAGAGACATCTGGCGCATTGTCCATTAAGTCATATTATTAGGGTAAAGGGGGAGGCTTAAAGGGATTTCAAACTCCAGCCAGGGAAAGTGAATAGCTTATACTTTTAGTTAACCCTGCAACTGCAGGAAAAGATCCGTTTCATCTGTTAAACGGATATTCCATACCGGCTGACAAGATTGCTGTGTCGACCGTAAATGTCAAACTGTGTATAATTATTCACGAAAAAATCTAAACAGTGACACAAAAATGAGATTTTTTTTCAATTCTTTCAAATGTTAATATTTTTCAGTAAGACAATGTCCGTTGTGTGCAATATGCACGGCTGACGAGAACAAGTGTTGCACCTTAGTTTTACTTGTTTATTTATGTTTTTAAATAAGACTCAGTGTTTACAAGGGAAAATGGGTTAATATAAATATGCTTTGAATTAAAACTTGCATATTTATTTCTGCCATTAACTATCTGTTCATGCAGACAAGAAATAAAACAATAAGAAGTCAGCACAAAACAATCATATATTAATGTTTTTTCTGCGTTTTAATGACAAAGAGACGTAACCATTTAATATAATAAACAAGAATGTTTACCACATATATATTAATATTGTTGTTTTTCCTTACCCCAAACTGAAATATAAAAAAATATCTAAATTCTATATACAAACAATAAAACGTTTTGAAATGTAACATTAAAGTCTCCTAGCTCATTCTCCCTCTCAATAATGCCTTCGCTTTACAAATGATTAATTGTTTACATAAGGAATAAACTTTGTGTTATTCAAACGCAATTTGTCCTGTGACCAACGATGTAGGACGTGCAAACAGTCAATTTGAATACCATTCAAAGTTCATTCAAATTGCAAATACCGTGTCATTATCATGAAATGTGCTGATTATTTCCGTTGAGTTGTTAAATAATCACGACAATCTTTGCACCATTAGAAAGTAAGCGATTGAAATTGTCTCAGAGGACTTCTTGCTCTGATATTGTCTACTTTGTTAACGATATGGCGTTTGGTATCGTCGATGTGGCGTATGGTCCCTGTAGGCTTGCAGTGATAACTTCCTATTTAACACGGATAAGCATTGATACCAATGTAGTTTAAGATGTTACTTACAGTAACCAATTATCTGGTTTTCTGAAGATGTTACGGAACATAAATACACACTAATTGGTTTCTGTGATAACCGCTATGTTGGTTCATTGATATAAATAAATACTTAAATATCAAATTCAATTTTTATCAGCTGATTTTTTAAAGAAATATAATTTTTTTAATAATATTTAAAAAAAATTAACAAGAAAAAAACTCTTTTTAACAAATGCAATGAAGGAAAACAAGAAAATCTTGGTGTTACGCTGTTATTTTGAGCATATTTTGAAGAAATATTTCACTTGTGATATTCTGACGAAAGCCTGCACATATTTTTGCTTGTAACTAATATCATAATTAATACAATGCATTTGTTATAGTTGGTGACTTTCGCGTGTCTAAATCAGTTTTTCATGTTTCGGAAAATAAAAGGAGAGAACTGTTATATGAAAAAAAAATTTAGCAATTCCAATATTTTTACTACAGTTTTTTTTTATTTTATTTACCTTGAAACAAAATAGAAACAACGACAGGTAATAAAATTTAATCCTTGTATCTGAAATTGTGCTGCCCTCTGTCAGAGGCAGTGACCCTAACAGACGACAGAGCAATAAATTGTCCAATCAGTGCCGCCTAAATATCAATCAACCTACTACGTGCAACTTGAAGAAACCATATTCATTATGTTGTTAGTCTTTATATTTAATTTCTAGAGAAAGCGATAATTTATATTCTGTATGACGATTTCATAGAGTAACTTTCAGCAAAATTATCACAATTTTGGACTGAACTCAAGGAAGACATTTAATGAGAATGAAACCAATAAATGCAAATGGTAAAAGTTCAAACGGATTTTCGATCGATTCTTTAATTCGAACAGACAAAAAAGAAACGTGTTCATCGAGCAGCAGCCAATGTGACACTGAACCTAATACATCTATAATTCCTAGCAGAATTCCGCCACTACATCCGGCATTGCCTCCACATGTTAGAAATCTACTTTTGGCGGACCAAGTGGCACAGCAGACAAACCATACAGACTTGCTCAATTTCCAGAGGTCTGCAGCGTGGGCATTTCAGAATGGACCATTGCCTTCGGTGGCGTCCTTTTCAAGAGGTTTACCTACACCAGTTTCGATGCCACTTCATTCTACTTATTCTAATTTTTTACAACCAAATAGGGAACCAATGAATTTATACCCATGGTTGATGTCAAGAAGCAATAATGGTCTCTTTGGACTTCCCTTTGGTAAGTTTTGAAAAAAAACAACATTTTACTATTATTAGTTTAGCGATTTCAATTCTAAAACAAAAAACTGTTTTTCTTCTCATTCATTAAAATTCAAATCATATATAATATTATTTAAAAATTCTTAAAAATTTAAGTATACTTTGTAACATTGTTGTTTAATATTGCCTTTGAAATCCTGCGAAATCTTACCAAAATAAAAATATCAGTAATGAAATACAAATGAAATATAAATTTCATAATAATGTAAAAGTAACGTTTGAGTTTTACACAATAAAAATAATGTCTGTTTAATATTTATATAGAATAATGAAATTAATATATGTACCAATCACTCGTTTTTATTTGTTTCGAATTTGGGTCTTTTTCATGTGTAATTTTATCTTTGTCCAATTTGTTCAAAACGTGATTTATTCGCAATTTTGTGACTGGGTTTCGTAAACGTTCCAATTTAAGAAAATTAATTGTCCGTAAAAATTTTAAAAAGTATAATTTGTATTTCGTGTGCAGGGGCTGTCTCGGATTTTTATTATGACAATTTAATATCAACAAAATAAATCATAAATAATTTTTCGAACGATAATAGTTGAAAGTAAATAGCGGTTTTCTATGTTAGAAAAATCGTCAAGAGTTTCAGAGGAGGATTATTTAAAAAAAATACATACAGGATTGTGCTAATATATATACATTGTGTGTATTTATGGAAAGGTAATTTTAAAATTTACTTGCTGTTTTGGGTTTCGATTTCCAATAGTTTTCTAGGATAGTTTGTCTTTATAAAATCTGAACATTTTACATTTTCTTTGACAATTCAGGCTCAGTCGATGATATTAAGCAAACTATTTCACGAGTTTATTGATAAATTAACCAAAAAATCGCATTTTCATATATAAAACTAATAGGTCATAAACAATCTGTTTCAGGTATATAACAAATTAAATATTTGTTTACATGATTTGTAGCAAGGAGGCTAATCAATATTTTTTTTACAATAAAGCGTTGTTTCAGAATTCCGTCAGAAATAGATGTTTACAGTTTCATTTATCTGGAAAGACACGTGTTAGCCGTGAAGTTGCTATTCGTTTTATTTACATTCTTTTATTTGAGTGCGTTATATGTATATTAATTGTTAAATGTGTTTTTTTATATATAGTTTTCTTGAGCCACTAGAAAATTAGAAATTAGAGAATTTTTGTAGCCATTACTCTCAAAAATAGAATAGAACAACCATGTTTTTTCCGGATGATAACAAAATGTTTTGTCATGTATATGCTATATATGTTTGAGGAAAAATTTTTAGTCCCATTTTAACAAAATTGGAATGTGGTTTCGTTTGTCGGCATAAACAGAAAACTTTTTGCATTTAATGTACCAGATATACATAGTTATTCACATTTTTGGTATTTACAACGATATACAGATTGACAATTAAAATAACACAAACAATATTTTGACGGAGAACGAAGTGTTTTATCAGTGTTCGTAAGATTTTACTATTGCACGTAAGAATCAACATTTTCATCATTTCGATTTCAGAAATTGTAAGATATTGGAACTGTAGTGTGTCAACAATACCATTATTCTTTACAACTTGGGTGGTAATTTGCACACAATTAAGACGCCTCCAAAATTCCATAAATTCAATTACGTCAACACACCAGTAAGATATAATACCTTTGTTTTTTCATCTACAGAAAAAACAGCAATTATACGACACGTCTGGGTTGCTTTATGTGTTAAACTAGAATTTTAACAAGAACATTTAAGTAGCTCAAGTAAGAAGATATTTGTTTTTAATTTCATTTATGTTCCAGTTTGAAATACAATCTGTCTATAAACAATGTAGATCTTAGTTCAGATTGTACATTATATCTATTATTTAATAATTAGTGGTAATGAACAGCCGGACATAGGAAAATGATCTGTCGACTGTCATCAAGGCATGTTAAAAATGATCTGTCGACTGTCATCAAGGCATGTTAAAAATGCAGTTTTTTATATTCCATTAATATTATTTATAAAAATCTTTCGTTATCTTCTGTTTGGTGATCAGAACACTTGTCAGCGGTCTAGTATTTTAAGTTATATTTTTTCTAGTATTTTTAGTTAGTTTGTCATAAAGTAAAATTAAATAGAAAATAGAAATTAAAAAGAAAAATTCAGAAGGATTGTGGTAAGTTTATAGGAATATATATTGAGAAATCAACTTTATTAATTTTGAATTAAACAAAGCATCTTTCGTTTTAAACATAGGCCTTTTCCTATGTAATAAAAATATGAAAAAAATAAAATTCAAACCACATTAACAAATTATTTTGGGCTTATAATAATTGTGAATAATATCAACCCAAAACTACAAGAAATCAATTACAGGTACAAATAAGACAGATGAGGGAAATCAGTTTAGAATCTTTCATTTATCAATTGACTTTAACTACCTTTAGAATTAGTAACAGATGTAAGATCCTAATACAGTTACATTGTTTGTAGTCCATCAGTAATTGTTTACAGAAAATGACCATATAATCCTCCCATACAAACTGGAATTAAAGAAAAATACTTCAACAGTAACTTCATATTGGATGATAAACAACTTCCACGTGTCAATGAGACAAGAATTGTACAAATCCTGCTTAAGAAGCCCATAAAGATTTAAATTTTCATCATGAAAACAGCACGCGTCTAATTTAATATCCATGAAAATAAAACTATTTGAAGGACACAACAGTAACTGTTATGATAATCTTGACAGATGCATGTAGCTTACAGAATAAATCACAACAATATTTCATCCTTTATAACTACGGCAGTGATATCAAAGTATATAATATATATAATATAAAAAGAATTTTGCCTATGTAAAGTATTGATTATTATTATTATTATTTATCTATTTATTTTTTTATTTATTTATTTATTTATTGCAATGTTGTTTTTGTGCTCTGATAAAAATTTGAAATCTCCTTTGACACTCGCATTAAAAAATTACCTCGTACACCCAAAGCAGCTATATTTATCATTAAAAACGTTCAAAATATGACTTTTAACCAGTTTGATACAATATAATTAAACCCCAAAACGCAGACAGTTACAAGATAATATCACGATAAATTATAAGTTATTTTATAGATCATCTTCGATGTCTATACAAGTTTTTTCATATCTCTGTACAAGTTTTTTCATATCTTTCTGTAATTATTTTCTATTTTTCTTAACATATGATACAACTTAAGATTTGTCACATCCATTTCATTTTGGGTAATATCATCAAGCTCTTCCGATAAATTTACTAATCAAGTACTCATTATCACTAATTCGTATAATGTGAAACTTGGAATAAAACTTGTAATTGTGACGTCTATATGTAGTTTTATTACTCAATATTGTATTCGCCCAACACAAATTCAATTTTCTCATCTACCAAAAAACCTGGATTTTCAACATTACAAAAATATACATTGTTATTCTAATGTTTCGGATAAGTGACCCGTTAACACACGTTAACTTAACTGCACAGTCTTTAAGGACGTTTTGTCATAGAATAGTTTTTATAAACAAAAAAACTTGGTCGAAGTTGCCTGCATGGTGACTCTATCAAAGTAGAACTTGACCTCTGATTGCCTTATTCCCATAAAATCCGAAAAACGATGATATTCTATTCTGTCCGTGTCAAAAAAAATTTTTCTCTGACCGTTGACAGTGTTAATATATTAAACCTTAGACAAGAAAAATGTGGTCAATGAAAACTTTTACGGAAGAAAGACCGGTGAGATTCACTTGAAGAAAACGCCAGATAGTATAGTATATTTTGCGCTAATTTTAAGCTATTTTGTTCGATTCCACGACCTGTTGGGTAAACAACGAATATAACTAGACTTGAGGTTTTATTAAAAGTCACTGGTATTCATTTTGTTGTAGCACGTTTCACTGAACTGAGTCTCTGATGTTTTGGCAATTATTTCTTAAAGCTATAACAAAATCTGAAATGAGATTTAACTATCATAGAGGGGGAAAATTATACGTGGAGTCACGTTAATCCGTTTAATGCAGCTTTAGGATTCAAAATATTGCATCTACACTTGATGGAGAAACAAGAAAAAAATTAAACCATACGTTGAATGAAGTTTGACACCAGAACTGCTTTAACGTTTCGTGAGATGGTCTTTAGCGTTTCGTGATATTTTCGGGACGCAAAAACGCCTGTCGGACACAACGAGTTCCATCCTATTTTACCATTCCAAAAATCTTGCAAAACACGATATTTGATATCGCGTCCCCCATGATGTGTGTATTTATCGTCCCACAACTCATTATAGTAACATGACTCGTAGTAGTGCAAGTTTTTTTAATTCTATCATGTAGTGACCACTTTCAACAAGTTAAGTGGTTCTGTCGCGAGGAGAAGATACGTACAACAAGATAAAGATATGAACTTTTTGTTTTGATAAAATTTAAATAATAACGACAACAATGAAAAATTAATACTGATTTTTTAATAAGTCAAATGGTGTGAGTTTTTATGTTTTAAGGCAAGTTGTACTACTCTGCAATAGTCTTAAGTTTATAGAGTTCTTGTAAAATGACAGTATCAGTTACTGATTTCATGTCTATAATGAAGCCCTGACTATCGTTTTAAAAAGTCAACCAATACTAATACCACTCGACAGTGGTATACAGAAGAAGGTATAGGGGTTATTCACATAATGCTTAACCAAACCGAATCAAGATTAAGTTATCAATCCGTTGCGTTCACATATTTTATAGTTTGTTGTACAATTAACACAGTTTATTTTGGGGACCTTTGACAGCTTGCCTTAGGGTGTGGATATGCGTCTATTATCGAATGCCTTAGGGTAATTTGTAGACGTTTGTAAAATACACGTTTATCAATGAGCTATAAATATGGGGAATTTTAATATGCTATATCTACATTTCATGGAGTAACATTATAACCAAAACATAGGAAATCCGAAAATAAAAAAAGAAAAAGAAGTTATCAAATCCAAACAAATCGGATTTTAATCTGAAGCCTTATCCGACGGTAGGGACAACTACTTAGTGCAATACGTTTTGAAGTCTTTCCGTATTGCACTTGCTTAAGAATTAAAACAAATGCAGCAAATTCCTGTAAAACATTGTTTGATAAATATGTCAGACAAGTCTGACAACTGGGCTGATGAATACCCCAGGGCATTTGTGGTCCTGCAGCAGAGTTATCGACTCTTAAGTACTTAAATTCAAACAAATAGAAAGCCAAATCCGACGGTAGGGACAACTACTAAGTGCAATACTTTTCGAAGCCATTCCGTATTTTCTGTGTTTTAGAATCTAAACAATGCAGCAAATTGCTGTAAATCATTGCCTGATTTTTATGTCAGATAAGTCTGACAACTGGGTTGGTGAATACAGAGTAATCGTCCCAGTGGTTTCAAAATAAAAGTTCCCCAATGTTGAATAAATATGGTGACTTTTAATATGCTATGTGTACATTGCAAGGTAATTAATACGTTTTGGATGACTTTCTCGTGGAAAATCAAAACAAATCTCCTTTTTCCAGATAAATCCAGATTAACTTTGTTTTATTGTATATTTGAATTACGCCAAACTGCACCAACATAATCCTTTTGTGAATGCCGGAATGCAATTCGACTTAAGCCACATTTACCTGAGTAAATCCTATGAAATATTACTAAAATATGAATATGAAAAATCAATAACCAAACCTTGCCAGAATGGTTCTTATTAATAGATGGTCCACCTTCCAAATTCTGCCCAACAGCAAAGACGACCATCTCATTGGTTTATATTGCTATTATATTCAATGTTACGACTAATGTTGTTTCAGAAATGGACAACGAAAAATTGAAACTCTTCAACAAATCATATCATTATTTAAAATTTCTAAACAAACGATTATTTATTATAAAAAAATGTCTTTATATATTTTTTCGGTCTTTTTATCTCTGGATTTTAAGAGTTGTCTCCCACATTGGACGATATATCAAAATATATCTGCACAGACGCAGGACGCGATTTTTTATTTATAAGTATACTCAAAGAGAAACAAAGTCTACAACTTCATTAAAAAAACATCCATGACAGCGCCGGGAGAAATTTATCATAAAAAATGACTGTACCGCACATTACATGGTTCGCATTACCTATAATATTTCGTTGAAATTAGCCATATATGGAGATTTTAGGACAAGAAGTAAAAAAGTTATGGTCTGCGAGTTTTAAAAAACAAGCAAGATCTGACAAAATGTCAGAATACTCAAGCTGTATCAATCAAAGTTTATGGTTTTGTGTCTT
>JARWCS010000002.1:3448617-3458635 GCA_034783895.1 Geukensia demissa
GCAGTCTTTTAGTACTTTTTGTTCCAAAACAACATATCAACTTTTGATTATTTCTCAGTATATGAATTTCATAGGAAAATTTTCAACCATAAAATTGCTTTTTTAACTTCTGTGTGTATTACCTTTGATCACTCAGATAAGCAAATGATTCTGAAGATTGACAAAGTTTAAGAATATAAAAAATTATATTAAAAATTGTAGTCTTAGCCACATTCTAAATTTCCTGAAAGTTGTATTCTGTTTTGCATTTTTTACTATTAAACTGATAACTTATGATATTTTAATGCACTATTTTCTGGATTAATCACTTATAGATATAAGTTTTTTTTATTCCAATGCTGTTATTTCTGTTATTTTGTCATGAAAAATTATAACATAGTGAATGATCATCAGTGTGTTGAGACATCTTGTCATGTCTTGAAAACATCAAGACACGTCTTGAGACATACTTATAGACATGTCTTATAGAATCATATCTTCAGACATGTCTTCAGGACATTCGTGTCTTCAAGAAATGTTCTAAAATTTTGTATATTTGCTTTTCAATGCCCAAGTTCAATTCTTTTCAAGTGTTTTGAAGACACCTAAAATATTTTCAAGATGTCTTTGAAGTTATGGCTTCGTCAGATTATGTCTCGAAGACATTTGTCTTGAGACACATATGCTGTGTCTAATATCTCTGAAGACATGGTATGTATGTGTTTTAAGACACTGATGTCTATAAGACATGTCTTTAAGTATGTCTCAAGACGTCTTGAAATGTCTCAAGATATTAATGTTCATTCACTATGAAAACCAATGATATCTTTTCTGTTTTTCTCCGTTTTCGTAATACCTTGAACTTAAAAAAATTATTTAAATAAAAAAGTGAATTAATAATTGAAGGATACTATTTATTAGGCATCATATCATATAAGCCCCTAAAACATATGTTTAAGTTTTATTGGCTCCCAAATTTTATGAAAATTGTAACACTTATCCCTACCACTTGGAAAAATTGCATCTATATTGAAATACAAGTAATGGATACACAAAGTAGTGTATATTGCTGGGAAATGTTTACATATAAAATGAGTGAGTTAATAGTTATGTAATTTTGGATTTCTTCTTTAACCGTGGAAAATTGGAGATTTACACAAATTAGATTTGCCCGAATTGCTACGTAAGCTGCATATACTAAACATTCTGGAATTTCTATTGTTTTATTTAATGTTTTCATTGCATAAATACATGTATATTTAAAAGAATATTTAGGAATAATATTCACTTTTTGTTTTGTCTTATGAGGTTACCAGTGTTCTAAGAAAATATTACCTTTTTTCAAGCATTTTTACAATAAATCCGGGTGGGGCAAACTTAGGAAAAGTTCATAATAACACATCATAATTTAGTACACCTGATTTTATATCTGTTTATATCCGATTATAATTTCATTAATTAGTTATCTAACGAGCACGAATCTGTTCTAATTGTATCTGATTGTCCAGGTGAATGTTCTTGAATTTTGAAAATCTGATATATATTCCACTATTATGAGAAATTCTACTTCTTTTCCTTCGCTTTGCTGCGCTCCAGACGGGGGAAAATAGTACTTATTGAAGATTTGTCGGGTACACTATCAAATATGCACTAATGTATATGTTATGACCTATTAATCTGGATATTTATGTTAGTATATATTTGTAGGAGAAAAAAATGGCCATCCAAACAACCAAACGATTATACAGACCTGGGAATGTTGGACAGGAAAACCTGGGCCAAACATCGTTGATTTCCGACAGGCACATAAAACACTCAGGGATAATTCAAGGATAATTCATGCTATCTCCAAGATCCGCTGTAACTTAAAATGAAAACATGTATATGTGTACGTTTTAACATTTTATTGCAAGAAACTACTGTGCCAAATGCGACTTAACTTTGTTGGAGCTGTCTTTAGTCTTCTTTCATATTATGCTTGGCATCCAAGGCCACCAACAAAAATTGAAGCCACAGCCGAACAGAAAATTGCAAATTCATTTTCAATCAAACTCTAGTGTATATTACTATTGAGTCAGTTGCAAACAATCTTTGGAGTAAGGTTCCTTGGTTGGACCTCTACCAGCTGTTGGCAAGCTCCCCTCCCTGGGAGTCAACAAAGCGTGTATGTGTAATGCAATGTGGAGTCACTATCAGTTGAGCGATATAGCCTCCTGGGAAGTTCTGGCTTATTTTTGGTCTACATTTGATAACGCCTAACACAAAACGGGTCTAAAGGTTGAAAACAACGGTTTTGTATATTTTTCAGCTGAAGTCATAAATTTGCGGTCGGCACGAAAAACATAAGGTTTATAGTAGACTTTTTAATAATATTTCTGCGAAGTTTGACTTTAACTTCGTTGGCCAGATGAATGCAGAAAAAATAAAAAATAAAAAGGTGAAGAAAAGGCGAACGCAGATCATTGGAAGCAGCTCGTGTGACCCTTTGGATTATATGAGCTAAAATAGATACATGTGTTTTTAAATACAGAATGCCAGAGTGACATCTATTGAGGAGGCAAACTTGTCTCACCATATCTTACAATTCATGTGCAATATGCGGTTTCAAAGAATAGTTATTTGTAAAAGCATGGCATTTCTCCCAATAGATGCCTCGAATATAGTATTTCCTACCGCCAGGAATGTCTTGAGAAGAAGCAAAGATTGTCTTTTGAAAGGATTGTTACCACCTGCTGCAGCAACCAAGCATCGTTTCTACATCAAGTGATTTTTCAAGATAACAATCAAATGATGTGGACGGTCAACTAATGGTTCCAAGAATACCTAAAAATTATTTTAAATAAATATAGATTTAAATAAGAGTACGATTTTCGAAGTATTGCTTAGTCAACAAAATTTGACCATATGAGCAGTCAATTCACCTCAGGTATAATTTTAGTATAAGCACCTGTTTAACATGTTTAATAGGTTTATTAAGGTAAAATTAATTACCGTAAGCATGTCAAAATTAAAATGCACTAGTGATCGGCCTACCCATAGCAATTAGGGTCACAACAAGAATTGTCTACCAACGACCAAAAACTGCCAAATTAAGACATTTAACAAACTGATATTCTATTAAGAACATATCTAATTACAGTCACTTAGGAGTTAAGGAACTTACTGTAATTTTGAACAAAAGTGTGCTTCTTTGTGGTTACAAATATGATAACTGTGCATACGAGTCTAATTTGGCGTGACTTTTAAATTATCTACCGTGTTCAGATGCCTAAGCGATTGAAATCGTGACCAATTTCTTCCATCATTTTATGTGAACTTTTCTTTTTTCTAAAGTTTTTCTATTAATAGAAGAATAGCAAGCTCGAATAAAAACTACTTTACAATATTCACCAATATTCATGAAATAACTCAATATTATCCTGCCTTAGGAAAGCACCACATTACCCTATGTATAACATCTCATTAATACCTTTAATATTCAATAATGCTACCATTTTTGTATCCAACTTTTGTTGCAGATGTTTTTAATTCTTTAATTTGTTTATTTGTTGTTTTTAATCGGACTGTACTAAGTTGCCTCCTCCTCTTTAAGTCAGTTTTAAACTATTTGGCCAACGCATTAGATCTAATTGTTGCTAATCCTATCGGAAATGAACTTGACGGTTTCATATTCTGGTGCCGAACATATGTGAATTATGGGTTTTCAAACAGCATTATAATTCATGTCAGATAGGCTATCAAAACGTATTAAGTCCAACTCACTGAACTAAAACATCACCAAAATGCATTTAAATCCGGGATAAACTCAATCCTTTCCATAATTGCATCTTTACTTATACAAAACGAGAAAAATTACAGGTAAAATTGCCAATATTGGCCTGATGACACTAATGTTTTTCTTTTCGACCACACAAAGCTACTTTTTGTCAGTTGATACAGAGTTTAATTTTATTTGAATGAGATTTTAATGGAATTGAGAAAATTGTAAAACACAAAACCAGTCAGCGGTGAAGCATTGACACTGAGCCGGATTAGGAGATTATTCCTGTAATGATGCCTATTTCCCGCCCTCGTTCTTACATAGAATTGTTCCTGGCGTGCAGCGCGCGTTTTGAAAATCACAAACCATGTCTAAATTGATAAAATGCTGTAATTAAATCAGACTGCAGCATTGAGTTTGGAAGTATTTTGGAAGCAGTGTTGCATGCCCTTCTATTACTATGCCTCGATAACTCTCTAACAATATCAGACAAGAAATTTGTAAAGGATGAGGCCAAATCATCGTGGGTTATTAAAGTATATCACATAAGTATCGTATGGCATATCCGTGATTAGAGTTCCTAAATTTCAATAGTGTAACACACATTGAAAAAAATAAATATTCAACTTGAATGAGTTAACAATTATTACATATTTAAATAAAAAGTGAACAAGGTAAGGAATAATATGAATTATTAATGTTTTCATTGTAACACCAAGGGTTAAGCTCACGACCAAACCAAAATATCTACATGGCTACTTTTATCAAATAAGCAATAATAATTCGTCCTGTGAATCTATGATTCTAATATTGTGCTTGTCACGTTTTCAAATATTGTCCATACTGGGCAATCAAACAAATCTGGAGTGTGATTCCCTGTCACCTCTATTCGGAAAGACCACTCTATTATTTTCTAATTTATTGTTAAAAAATACCTAGCGAACGTACGATTTAAGTGGATCCTGTATCTAAAACAATACTTTTCTATTTTATAAAGAATTTGACTCAGATTTTGTGTGCAAGTACTTTGTTTCTTTGATAGGCAAAATTAACATTATTTCAATTTTCCCGGTGATTTTCATGTTAATTTTCTCTTTTTCACGACTTTCAACTCTTTGTTTATGTTTTTTTCTAACGTTTATATTGAAGTTGAACTCTCGAAATATTATCAATATCCTATATTCAAAAATACGTTTTTATTTAGATCAAGGAGCCAACTGAAGTCTCGAAGTACAGCGTGTCATGCCTGAGAATCAAGAATACTGCTTTCGAATATCTGCCCAGAGGTGATTGTTTGTTAACTTATTTCCGTCCTGTACATGCACGAGATATTTGCCACTGGACGTTAAGCAACAATCAATAAATAAAAATTTTCGTAATCTGGCGTACTTAAATACGTTTTACACTCACACATTTCGTTTGATCAAGGCAATCGAACACACATTTTTATATTTTTATTTCTTTAATTATCCATTTCATTAAAACTGTTCGAATATGTATGGATAATTGACTGATTTTTATCCCTCCTAAATGTTTTGTAAGATGAATATCATATCAACCCCTGTATAATCAGGCAGAGGCAATCGGACCAATTTATCGATATAGAAACTTACAAAAAAATCGCACTCAGTATTAATTGTTCCCGAAAACCATACTATTACTAATGTTTTGTATATTAGTTTGTTTTTTTTTCTAAATTTATAAATTGCATACACTTTTGATGATCATATTTTCTGGAAAGGGAACAGTACAATTATCTGGCTCGTCGAACTTTCATATCTGTGACATTTCAATGTTTAATTTACTCTTTCATCAATGATGCAGTTTCAATCAGTACTAGAATCCTTAACAACCTCTATTTCTTTAAGATAAACACTACAAACAGGATGTACTGCTGGGAATAATATGGGTACTTTCTGATGTTACGACTTGTGCGTTGTGTAAATTTTAATCATTTTGCCATCTGTGGTTATTGGTTGTACCATATGTATTCTGGTGACTATTATGTCGATATTAACAAGTATTAGAATGGATAATTATAAAAGTTTCTGTTATTTAGGGCTTTAATTACTTTCTAAACTGACAATGTATTGGAGGTAACATCTTGGTATATGGCAATCTTGGAGTCGTCATAATATTATATAGACGCTGATTATTTCTGTCCCAATTATACCTGTAATTGAGATGTCAGAATGTCTTTCGCCACGGTTGTCACTGATGAAAAAGAATATATGTTGCGTTCTGGCTATACAACGAAAATACAAGGTTAAAAGATAGCCACATTTTAAAGGTAAAAATAAACCAAATATGTAAAATATGAAACTGCGTGACAACAAGATGAAGGTTAAAAAACAGAAAAGTTTTACTTTCATCATGTACACAGTTGTCAATGATGTATCTGTTAAAATTTTTATAACCTCGGTATAGTTTTGTAGTCTCGATCATGATTTCGAATTCTATATAGTTGCTTGAAAATGTCTTTAATAATGGCATTTTTTAAAAAATAAAACGGAAGAGAAGTGAACAGTGTTGTTAAGGATATCTGCTTCTCATGTTCAGCCATTTTTGTTAGATTTTCGAACTCCTCTGGTTTTATCCATTACATAGTATTTATATTTTTTGCCCAATGACCACCACTTTTCTTTCATGATTTGCACTTAAGAATGCCGTTTGAAAAGTTTTTATGAAATTCTTGTCATTTCTTCATGGGTTTAATTGACAGAACCTATTAAGACTAAACATATGGAAAATCAAGAAAAAAACCTTTTCCCGCCAAATTTTCAAATACTTATATCTCAAAAACGAGAATTATCGATGACTTTTTTATGCTTAATTTGTTGCAACTTTTATATTCTTAAAGACTATCACATCCGCATCCTCTGAGCCAGCAAAGATGGTCGTCGTCATTTAAATACAAAAATTGAATGCTCTGAATTAAAGGCGCTTAAACCGCTAACAGTTGAAACCAAACTAAAGCGTTATTTGTTGTATATAGTTTTTGTAGGGTTTGTGTTACTCCAGCTTTAGTTTTCAGTGTAGTGTTGTGTGTTCTGTGTTTGTCTTTCGTTTCATTTTGTTGGCCATGGTCTTGTCTGTCTTCCGACTTAACGATTTCTGTCTGCCCCTTTGGTATCTTCGAATTCCTTTTATTGTCTTTGGGTGATGTTCCAAATTCATTTCAGGGCATTTAAAAGCAGTACTTCTTGTATGAATTGCAAGAGAGAATGGGTATAAAAGAAATGTGCAAAATTCTTAAATTACTTTATCTAGGTCAAACTGGATTTGATTTTTAAGTTCTTCCTTTACTATGTTCGGATATCGGTCTTCCTATGTTCTGGTTCAAATACTACTGGTGAAAGTTTATCCCTTGAAATGAACATATAGCATTTCAAAATTCACCATATTTATTCAATATTTGTTAATTTGTATTCGATTCGATATATCTGTTAGTTGAAATATGGAAAAGTATTACTAAGAGTGCAGGGGCCGTATTCATAAAACTACTTAAGATAAGATTTTGTTAAGGAAACACTTAAGTTAAGGAAACTCCGCCCATTTTACTTAAGTGGTATTCAAAAAATATCTTAAGTATTTCCTAAGGAAAATCTTAGATTAAGGAAACTCCGCCCACATTACTTAAGTGGTATTCATAAAGATTTCACTTAAGTTTCTCTTTAACCTTAAGGTAGATACCTTACAAAGCATATTATTTTAAGTAAAATATTATCTATAATTGAATGAAAATATGTTCGAACTGCACTTAATACATTTCATACCAGTACAAAGGTAAACCATTTCGAAAATTAGGGCATTATTTTGCCCTCTTTGTTAATTAACTAACAATAAAATGACCATTCATCAAAACAGTGATTTCAGCGATCGTGTTGTCATAAGAGAGCCATTATCTTAACACATCAATTTTGATGGTCATTTCTTTAACTTTAGGCGAAAAAAACCGAAAAGATTATCTCTATACCTTGCCCTTGGACAGATTACTGATGCGCCATATTATCGGTATTTGCCGGTTTGAAAATTTTGCCAATTGCAAACCCTATACTTACACCGATTATAAATACCAAAATATAATTGCCGTCAAACTGAATTTAGTTGCAATGTATGCCATTCCGAATCAACATTCAACCCATTCCACTCATTCCGCTAAAAGGGTAGCCTAGATCCGATTCAACACGTCAGCGAAACCAAGATATAACTGCGTCCTTATCTCATGTTACAGAAGTTCCTCCATAACAAAAGTTCCAAAAGAAGAAATACTATATAATATTAGTTCCTCGGGAACTTTTATTGAAATATTTGTTCCTGACGGAATAAACCTTATATAATACGTGTTCCTTAAGGAAATTATATACTGAAATAATCTATAACAAAAGTTCCAATGGAACTTCTGTTATGAGGAACAAATATATGTTGACACTTATAGTTCGTCCGTTGGTTAAGCGGTATTAACACCTTAATAACAGAATTGGGGAAAACTGCTGCTCGGTTAGAGTGTCAATTTTTGACTAGTTGCACAGGCTAAATTTCCCACCCCTATCCAATTTTGCATCTTTTTGCAATTAAATTCTGTGACCTTACGCCTGTCCCGCCCTTTTTATTCACTATTAAACTTGCTCTCATCATGAAGTTGGCTCATATAATACTAACCGTAGGTTAAGCAACAATTAATCAATCTTAAGTAAGTATGTTACATAACGTGCATATTTTCAAAGTTTAAAGATAGAAATGAAACAGAAATTAACTGTCATGGATCGGCCATTTTTAGGAGATTTTAAAGGTCTTTTGCGATTTTGTTAATAAAAAGACATACCTATGTGTTTTCAAAGACTTGGCGAGGCAGGTCTCTAGTCGATGAGATAGGACAAATTATAGGTTGGATTTAAGAGGTCACTTTCTGGAACTTTTTAAAAAATTAACGAGGACTTTCTGCAAACATTTGCAAACTGCCACACTGTAGTCGAAAATTGTACTGTTACCTTCTTTGTTGGAAATTCTGGATCTGCCCACGGTTTGGTTGAGGGGACGTAAAATCACAAATGCGTTTCTGGAAAATCATAGAAATTTTGGGTTTTTTGTCATCTTTGAGTGTAATGCATGTCGACAAAAACAGTCAGTTGTCCAATATGTTTAGTCATCGTTCGAGTTCAGTAAGTTTGTATACTATGCGTGAATTTTATTAACAGAATATGGCCAATTGAATTATTGTTGTTATAATTATATATAATACAAGGGTATCAATGCGAGGAGTTCCGTATCGTCAGATACTTAAGTATTCCTAAGTTAAGGAAGTACTTAAGATGCTTTATGAATACCACTAAGATTTTATCCTTAACTAAGGAAATCTTTAGGAAAATCTTATTCAAATGAACACTTAAGTTAAGAGTGTTTATGAATACGGGCCTAGAATAGTTTGTTGGTATTATCGAAGCTATCTTAAGATTGGAACGTGTCTTCAGACCATTAGTCTCGATCTCCAAGCTCTTTTTATGAAGATGTTGCATTAAAGTCATAAC
Source organism: Geukensia demissa (assembly GCA_034783895.1). Classification (NCBI taxonomy): domain Eukaryota; kingdom Metazoa; phylum Mollusca; class Bivalvia; order Mytilida; family Mytilidae; genus Geukensia; species Geukensia demissa. The sequence goes on from JARWCS010000002.1 coordinate 3,457,885, forward strand.
TTTAGGACACTTAACTAGGTGTCTTAAAATCATCATAACTTTAACATAACCTTAGGACACGTCTTAGAAAATGATTTATAAACAAATATGACTGCGAATTTTGTGTACATTAGAAGAAGACACCAGAATACATGTATTCGTTGAAATACACTACTTAGAAATTATGACAATCCATTTGACTATATAGATGATTTAGATCTACAGTGTATATCAAACGTAGGTACATATTGCTGTGCCCAATGTTTCTTGATTTGTGTAGAAGATTTGAAATGAGGTCTTGCTCATTTCTCTGCAAATAATGGCTTCACTTACATGTATATTTTTCCCTCATGGAAAAAATATATCGAACATCAATAGTTTAAAAATATCAAAGAGTGGGTTCTACCGAATTACAGACATTCTACTGTTGTAGGCGTTTTTGATGGAACTCATGTACGGATCAAATCTCCATTAAAAGATGAGAATATTTTTGTAAATCGAACATACAATACGATATACATTTTAAGAGACTTCAATTTGAAATTTTTTAATACATGTATTGTCTAAAAGTGGCCAGGAGCAATCCTATAGTACACCAAGAGAAATTTGCCACGACTTAAGTCAAAATATATCGAAAGTTCAGCTACAAAGTATGTTATATATCGTTGGAATTCTAATTTTTTGCCGCAACTCACCGTGCAATTAGAATTTTAGTTTTCCTCAGCACAAAAAAATTTCCCATTACCCCTCTATGTTAAATTTTTGACATTGA
>JARWCS010000002.1:3463283-3477108 GCA_034783895.1 Geukensia demissa
ATTACTTGTCATGCTTGTATGTTTAAATTAGTTTAAATAGATATGTGAACATTAGCTTTTTTTATTTAAAAAATGTTGGTTTTTTTTTTTGTAAAGCAACGGAGTGCAAAGAAGGGGAAGTGAAATGTAAAGATGGTAACCAATGCATCCTTATTGAGTTGTTCTGTACGAATCATTGGACTAAGACTGCTCAATGTAATGATGGATCAGACAAGGACTTTGACTGGTGTAAAGGTACGTTTATGTTGCCATTGGTCATAAAATTTAATGTACAATTTTTTTAAGAAGTCCTTCAGCTTGACACAGATGAAATAAACCCTTTTATTGTAACTGCGTTCCGGCTACTTTGGGTGGAAAATAACATATTTTCCCGGAAAAATTACGTCGTCGGACAATCAAATATGACGTCAGAATCATTGTGTCGTCGAATTTCGTACACACGGAAGCTGCTTCCACGCAAGCGTCAAAAGCAAGAACACAACATCGGTTAAAGGGTTTATTGTTGGATTCTTCTTCAAACTGATTTATTTCAACACAAATCGAGGACTTTTAAAATATTTTAAGTGTTTATGAGGTTATGTTAAAGACAAAATGTATTGCTCAGATAGTACATGTAAAATGGAAGCAAAGGAAAAAGTCTACTGTTTTTTAAGGATCATTTAATTACACGACTGCTAAATGAAAATGGCTGTAAGACTTTAATGAAACAAAATAAAGACAATTTTGTAAACCTTTCAGAACCTAGCTAAAGATTTCACATTACGATGAACCCGTTTTATATTAATACTCATTATGTTCAAAATCGCAAACACATCTGTTTATTCTTGAACAGCACAGCGAGTATACACAATCTGGTATAAAAGAATGTATCTTTATATTTCTATCCAATAAATATTCTAAGATAGACGTTGCGATGGTTTTCGAAATTACTGTATAACGCATACAAGAACTTCACAGTTTAGGTAACTTTAAAAAAGTACATGTTTATGCATTACTTATCTATTCGAACACCTCAGTATCGATATTTATACACAAACTTAAACCGTCTGACGATGGGCAGGTCCAGGCAGTTCATTGTAATCGAGAATTGCAGTTTTTTTTTAAAGATAAGTATATCAAGGGTTAGAATTACAAGAAAGTTAATCTTTGATATTAACTTAAAAATCAGAACGATTTTGGGGTACATGAGTGACCAAGTGGTCTAAGTTGTTGGTTCCAAATAATGTGCACAGGTCACTGTAGCAATATATACTTGCGTCTTCTTTCAAATAACGACTGGCAGTTATCACTCAATGATCTCTCTACAGGCATTCCAGTGTCCTCCAGCAATTAAAACTTGCCGACACGATATAATCAGAATACGGGAAAATGTGTTTGATTTACAAATCGCATGTAATTTTCAATTAATATAGATCAATCATGTCCAGATGGGTATGTAAAATGTAAGGATGGATTGCAGTGCATTAGAAATGAGTTCATGTGCTTCGTTATTGGTAGTTTTCCTATGTGTGATGATAGATCGGATGTGGACGCAAATATGTGTAAAGGTATATTTTACCTGGTTAAAATTTTCTTTGGGTTCCTTTCTTTGTGCATTTTTTCGTTACCTTACTAAGAGAAAAAAGGGGGATATTACTTTTCTTTTGCAAGAAGAAACATATTTTTCAGATTAAATATAGTCTTTTTTTATCATAGTGGTCGATCTCAAGATAGAAAACTCGTAAATCATTACTTTTATTCTGAAAAGGAATGATTTAGAATAAGAAGTGTTTGCCTTGTTATATACAAATTACAATACTGGAATAATTTCGTTATTTATTTAGAACAACCCTGTCCCAATGGCTTTGTGAAATGCAAGGATGGAATGCAGTGTATTGAAAGTAAATGGATGTGCACGTTTTTTGGATTTCCTCTTTGTGAAGATGGGTCGGATGAAGACTACGAATTTTGTAAAGGTATATTTTATTTGATGACGAATTGAATCTGTCTAAAATAAGAGAAGAAAAGCAACGGTGATTAACGGAACATAAAACCGATCGTCAGTTTAAACAACAGTATAACAGTATATACTAGTTGAAAGTTCACCTGACCGATGTCAAGACTTAAGTCTATTTGATACTTACTGTGGCGATCCCACTGATGTTTCCATGAATATTTCAGTATTTTGCTCAGAAATTAAATATTTAAAAGAAAGAATATGGAATATATGCAAGAAAGAAACGAACCACATCGTACATATGTTCATAACAAATATTTTAAAACCAAATTAAAGTGCTTGTAAACGGTTTTTTCTAGATTAACTTTCAACAGACACGCAAGGAGCCAAAACACAGAAAGATCAGTCAAACTTTATGAATTTCCAGTTACATTTATGGACCAAATGAAATATTCAGTTAATGACGTAATGAACGCTGAATAACCCAAATATAAAGATAACAATCATGGAATTTTACTAAATTACAAAAATTCATTTTTTTACAAAGTTTATATCTTTCCAACATAATTCCAGTACCCGAAAATAAAAAATAGCACACAACTCAAGCATGGGAAAGCTATTTACAAGCTACAAACAGCACAAAAGAAAAAACTCCGTATTATTTTTATGCATGTTTAAAGTATGAAAAAAAAACCAAATCAAACACTTTGAACATATCTGTCTTGATTTCTCTTACCTTGCATTGCTTGGTGCTGTTATATTTTCAATACCAAAAATTGGTTTGTGTTGTATGTAAAAAAATTGATTTGTCAGTATTTTATCACAGTATTCAGCATTTAACAACTCGCATTATATTTCCAGTCAAATTTAATGTTCCCTGTTGTAATAAGTACAAACCCCGGGAGTTTTGTCAATGAACCTTGTAATGTGTACATTTCAGGACTATTTCCTAATATCATTACAATGTGCTGTTTATTTTTGTCTATATTCAAGGCGTTTTAAAGAAGTATTCAGTGATACGTAAAAAATTATAATTGTAATTGAAATATTCCGAGAAATTTTACCAAATGAAATACGGAAAAAAACAGGTTTTCTGACGTTGCAAATGTAGTGGTTGATGCTGATAAGCTATATGCGCATTTCATTGAGTAAGCATTGTTAGCGTATTGTTGTCATTGCTATGTTTATCGAACTTTTAGTGGATTGTTGTCATTGCTATGTTTATCGAACTTTAAATGCATTATTGTCATGCTATGTTTATCGAGCTTTAAGTGCATTATTATCATTGCTATGTTTATCGAACTTTTAGTGCAATGTTGTCATTGCTATGTTTATCGAACTTTAAGTGCATTACTGTCATTGCTATGTTTATCGAACTTTTAGTGCAATGTTGTCATTGCTATATTTATCCAACTTTTAGTGCTTTGTTGTCATTTCTATGTTTATCGAACTTTTAGTGCATTGTTGTCAATGCTATGTTTATCGAACCTTTTGTGCTTTGTTGTCATTGCTATGTTTATCAAACTTTTAGTGCATTGTTGTCAATGCTATGTTTATCGAACTTTTGGTGCTTTGTTGTCATTGCTATGTCTATCGAACTTTTGGTTGTGAGACATTGATCGTAAGGCTAAAGTATTGGTGTGGTGCAGTTTCTTTGAAATTTACATTTTTTTAGTCGAGGAACGTAAAAACTGGAGTTATGAATAAATCATCTAATTGGTACATGTATATGTCAATATTTTTCTATTTGCAGATAGACAAAAAAGAACTATCGTCTAGGAACCAGTTTGATCACAACCACTAAGGTATCTCGTCGTAGAAATATTCATGTATTTAATTAAATAAACAAAATTGCATTATTGTATTTTACCTTATACAGATATATCAAATCCCACATTTTATGGAAACTTTTCATTTAAAGCATATAAATTGGAAAGTGATCCAGTAAATCTCACTGTTCCATTAAAAAAACTTATTCACAAGGGGTATAAGTTCGACGTTGTAATCAAGTGGTGGTTGATGGTTATTAACGTCCTACACAGCAAATTAATGCTCTCAGTCGGACGGTCCCTGGTGGAACTTTAATGTATTTGTGTAACTTGACGTTGGTACGTTGGTTGGAATAATTTGGCCAGGAGGCTCGCTTGTAACTTTTGGACTACAAGGTCGTTGTTTTAAGATGGCGTCTGTTTGGTGATGACTTTGTGTAGCTTGCTGGATTTTTTTTTATCTACAACTGCACTTTTCAGGGACACGGTGCCGAACAGAGCAAACCGGTTCCGCTGTGAAGTGATTTTCATGGCCGCATCCTACCTCAACACACTGCAGCAGGGCTGGTTGCCAGTGGGTCACTGCGTCGAGGGCGATGTAAGGAGTTGGTCATTACTCCATCAGTCCACGTTGTACCACGGTCGAAGTTCCTGCTCGGCAGCACATGTTGCTGCTTTGATGACAGCTACGTGACTGAATGATGACATCTTTTCAATGTTCTTCATATTTTTTTTATTCCTTATTGATGGCCGCCGTGGATGATTCTGGTTTCTGATTGGCTGATGCATAAAAAATCCCTGAAACCGCTTGGCCGAATGGAATAATATTTGGCAGGAAACAGATGAGATCCATTATTATTTTAGATAAAAGTCATGGCCGTTTAATGTTTTTTGATGATTTGATGTCAAGTGAGCGATGCAGGCTCAGCATTCTGAGCCTCTAGAATGAAAATGACATTCTAATTATTGATTGTTATCCTTTAATGAATTCATCATTTTAAATAAAAACAAAGAGATAAGAGGTTAATCTTGAGAATGCAAACCACATTTCCGTAAAAAAATATAAGGGGAATCCATACTCTGTGGCCACTCCGGCGTCAAAAATGAAAAAAAATAAATAAAAAGACTATATGATAGTAATGACAGTGACTTGGAACAGTAGCACAACATGCGGCGCGGATAAACTAGTTTACATTGCCCTCCCCCAGACCGTGCTTAGGCTACACTCTTTTAAAGTTCAAGACGAACTGTAAAACAATACTAGCTTTTCAGAATATTACCTGGATTCAGTTTCATAAAACTCGAATCTCAAACTGAGCTTTTCCTCAAATCCTTGAGTTTTTTCTCAGATATTGAAAATGATGTCATCTCATTGGTCAGTTTGTCTTCAAGAGAAAATTGAGAAAATCCTCAAATTGAGATGTTTAAAATAACAAAAATGAACAAATTGTTAAAAATACTGGGCACATGGCGACAACACTACCACTAACATTTTACACAGTTTCTTAATTCAGCCAGACCTGGAAGTACCTGTCCTGCGTTCAACTTTCATTAAGTATGATAAAAATGAACAGCAAATATACAAATGACCGGCTCCTTTTTTAAGTTTACAAATGTATGAATGCTCAGAAATTGTTTCATAATAGTCCGCACTTAACGAAAAGCATTAGACTCTAAAATTCTCAAAATTTTATATAGCTTTTTAAACATTTTTTTGGTTCTTTTTTGGACACTTCAACGTTCATGGTACCCATTTAAATGCCTACAGTACTATAAATCCAACTCACGATGCTTTCTGTAAAGATTGGTTCCATTTGGCCCTGTGGTTTCAGAGAAGATTTTGTTACACAGGACCTGAGGTTATCAGAAACAAGAGAACCTTCCATAGATGCTTCCTGTGAAGTTTGGTTCCATTTGGCCTAGCTGTTTCAGAGAAGATGAAAATATAAAAGTTTACCGAACTTACAGAACGGACGGATGATTGACTACAAGTGATGATATAAGCTCGCATGGCCTTTATCCTAGAAAGCTAATTTTTTACGCAAAATTTGCGCTTACTGATAAGATGTTGGTAGCAACTTAATATTTAATGTACTTTAATGTCTGTGACACCTGTTAATGAAGGTGGCACCTGTAAATAAAGCGTGTAGTTCTAGAAAATCTTAGCTGTTGGAAAATATACAAGTAACGCAGCTACAATGACATCGTATCTAGGAAAGTTGATAAATAAAAAAAATCAGCCCTTACGTCATACACCTTAGTACTAACTATTTTGAAGTCATTGAGTGGTGTCCAAGAAATTAAGAAGAAAAAATATGGAACATTTGCCAGAAAGACACGATCCACATCTTACATGAATTCATAACAAATATTCAAAAGCCAGATTTCACTGCGTGTAAAGCGCTTTTCATGAGCACCTGATCACACTCCTGTTGTTTTCGTTTTATCTTTTAGTTTGTTTAAAATTTGTCTTGTCTATTTGGACTATACACTTCTGATCTGGTTATTCTACACTGGACTTCTGAATTTACCTTCATCAGAAACATTATTGCCAAAAGACGGAAAATAAGTCAAAGTTCATGAATTCCTAGTTACATGCATTGACCGAATAAATATACAGCTCATAAAGTTATGAACGCCGATAGGCCAAATATAAAGATAACAATTGAATTTTACAAATTAAAATATTGGAAAGATTGATTGATTTAATGTTGCTAAACGTCCAGCAGCAGATATTTCATGCATATTCAGGACGAGAGCATATAAATGTGTAATAAAGAATGGACCCTGCATTGTACTATATTGACATGCTTAGCCGAATTATTTACGTGCTAGTTCACGAAAGCAACAGTTCACAGGAAGAGGTAACACTTTACCCAGACACATTATTCTGACTCAGGGTCGAACAGTCTTTGCTTTTACTCCTTAATGCCGCGTGCTTAGCATAAATGCAGCAAATACTGATTTTAATGCTTTTGGTTTGATCCAGCCGGAGATCGAACCCACGACCTTCCACACTCGAAGCAAGCACGGTATCAATTTCATCACCGAGGCGGTATTGGAAAGAAGTATACTGTATCTTTCCAACACACATTCCAGTACCTGAAAATAAATAATAGCATAGAACTCAAACACAGGGAATCTTTTTACAACCTCCAAACAGCACAAGAGAAAAACTCCATAAGAAAAGGAATTCGAAGATGCCAAAGGTGCAGACAGAAATCGCTAGGTCAGAAGACAGACAAGACCACGACCAACAACATGAAACGAATAACAAACATAGAACACACAACACTACACTGGAAACTAAAACTGGAGTAACACGAACCCTACAAAAACCAGGGTGAGTTCAGGTACTCCGGAAGGGTAAGCAACCCTTGCTCCACTATTGGCAAAAGGAAGATTTGGATGTTAACAATGGCTTTGTTTAGTTTGTAGTTCTTTAGGATATATATAGAGAGAGCATATACTCGACACTTTAAACTGGAAGTATGTCATCAAGATATCTGCTATTGTTATGGGAAATATCAATTAATTGGACGTTGTTTTTAATTTTGGATTTTTGCCTTATATGCTGATTCTTAATAGTAGAGCAATAGATAAGCTACTTAAAGATTCACAGTTGGTTCCCATTGGAATCCGGGTGAAATGATAAAACTTTCCGAACGACAACAAATATTTGCTGCACATGAGGGTAAGTTCATTTTCGATAACCGGGCTATCAGAAACAAGTCTTTCCATTGAGGTAAAGCATGTCACATATAAAAACAAAATAAAAATACATATATGACCTCTCGTAGATGCTTCCTTTCGTTTCAATTTATTTAGCCATGTGGTTTTACCAGCAGATTTTTATATCGACTAATCGGAAACATGCATTGTCCATGTTGGTCTCATATTTGATAACCAATCAAACCTAAACATTTAAACCATAGTAATAGGTCTGTAAATAATTGTTTTTTGTAAAGCTTGGACCCATTATAACACAAGTCACAAAAAGGATTTCCAATGGTAACCATTTCTGTTTCAATTCGACACAAAATAAAAAAATCACCCAGTTGTTCCTTAAAAAGTTTTAGTTCTGGTGCATTTGGCATGGTGGCTTCAGATGAGTCGATGTTGAAAAACAACCAGTCAGAAACAACATTTTCCCAAAACGGCCATGATTGCTGTCCAATTGGAACAAAATGAAAACATTTTATAGGGACCTCTTGAGATGTTTAATTAGCCTTTTTGGCCATGATTGAAAAGTAAAGATTTTTCCAATCGGTCAATTTGAAACAATAATTGTCCATGGTAGCCCTAATTTATTTCTTTAAAGAACAAAAATATTTATCTTGAACCTTATAAATATGTTCCCTGTAAAATGAGTCTTTAAATGCAAAGCTGCACAATCAGTTTCAGTTTATTTTACTAAGCAGTTAAGAGAAATTGATGTTTGAAAATCAACCATTCAGAAATAAGAGTTTACAGGACGGGAAACCATACGAGGTTAATTCATAGATGCTTCCTCCAAAATGCGGTTCATTTGCCCAGACGGTTTTGTTGGAAAAGATTTTTGACCATTTGGCCAATCAGAAATAAGAACTGCTTATGGAGGTCATGTCAGTAGAAGAACAGGGACAATATATGAGAAAAAGTGTAGTGGTTATCACATGGATGATTCATGCAAGGTTTCAGTTTATTTGGCTAATGGGTAAAAAGGGGGAGATAAAAATGTTATTGTTTTAATGGGCAGACAAGGACGCAAAGTAATAACAAAGACAAACTTCGCCTTTGTGCTTAAATTATAAACTATTGAGTAAATGTTGAGAAAATACGGAAAGGCTTCGAAAAGTAGTGCACTTAGTAGTTTTCACTGCCATCGGATTTGGATTCCGATTTCGAATTGTTTGGATTTGAGTGTTTCTTATGCTATGTTTGAATCTTTGACTTCCTATGATTCGGTTCTAATGCTAGTGATAAGAGGTTTCTCTTAGCATATCCAAAATTTTCCATATTTATTCAACATTGGTAATTTTGTATTTTAAGCGATACAACGGTGTTACTTGACGGTGGCGACGTAAATTTTTTTGTAAGCTTTATATCTCTGAAACTGTCTGACCAAGTGACCCAAATTTGGTACATGTATGCAGATGGTTCATAATGTGAATTCCCGAGAACAGTCATACGTCATTTGTACTGGACCTCATTTTTATGGATCAATAACTTTATAAAACAAATTTGGAAATCTGCGACAAGGTTTTTCATACAAGCCTATTTCTCAACAACTGTTATACCCACACTCACTATATCTGGCCTGTAGTAAGATCTTGGTGAGTACTTGCCAGTCTGCAATACTTAAACTGACATTGACCTCAATTTCATTGTTTAGCGATTTTGCGATTTTTTAAACTTAAGTCTATTTCTCAACACATATGATACCTAGACTCATTATATTTAGTCTGTTGTTAGATCTTGGTCGGTACTTGTCAGTCTTTTATATGTAGATATGCCTTGACCTTATTTTCTTGAATGAATGAGTTCTCAATTTCGCGACAAGTTTTCACATGCAGGTCTTTTTCTCAACAACTGCAATAGCCAGGTCGACCATAATTAGTCCGTAGTTAGATCTTGATGAGTACTTCCCAGTCTGCAATTTGATCTCTGACCTTGACCTCATTATCAAAGTTGAGTGTCTTTGTAATATTTTCACACTCAAGTCCACTTCTCAACAACTGTTATACCTAGACACACAACACTTTTTTAGACCAAGTTAGTTACAGTTTGTTATGATAAATATTGTTTAGGTCAAAATGTGTCTCATTGACGTGATTTACGGGTCAACGTTTTGTTTTGCGTCAGTCTACATCTGTTAGTCAGCTATTTCAATTTACAGGCGAGATATTTCTGTGTCCACACTAGTGTTGTATTCTGCGTTTAAAATATTTCTTATTTAAAACCTTAAATTATTATCATAAAAATGATAGTAATTAATGACTGAATATTTGTCAAATTTAATACTTTAGTTTTCGACAGTGGATGAAAATGATTTGCAGGAATATCGCGCAAGTTGTATATTGTATTTTCATCATTTTTTTCCGCAAATTGACAGAAACTAGCGGTTTATTGGTAACGAAATGGCAAGAAGTACCGTTTAATGTTGACACTAGGGACTGTCATGAATACCTTATAGTACTATGTAGAACAGCAACAAAAATCAGTTCTTTTGATTTTTGGCTTGCTTTTTCGATATTATTGGATTTGAATTATTGTTTTACTATGCTTGGATCTCAGATTTCCTTTTTTTGGTTCTAATGCTAGTGTTGAGAGGTTACTCCTTGAAATGTACGTAAAACTAACAAAATAAAATTCGCAATATTCAACATTGGAACAATTGTTATTTCTAATCATTCTTGTATTTGATTAAGTTTCTCGTGTACATGATTTACTCTTTACCTGTCTTATCTACAAGTAATATGAAGTACTTATATGCCTTATTCATTCGATATAAAAACAATTTGAATTTTTTAGTCTTTAGGTTACAACAAACTGTCACTGCCTGCTGTTGTTTGTCTCGATATTAATTTGTCTCTCCTGTCTTTAAGGGTAACACATTCAACTTTCGTAATAATTCCTTGCAACAACCGGCTTGCAAGCTGATGGCTCAATTTATTTGCAGACAGGCGTCGCTTCAAATGATATTGTACTTCCTTAATCGACCGACCGACGCAAAAAGTAGTAAATATGTTTTATGACCAAATTTATAACCCCATTTGTTCATTTTTAAACATGCTATAAATTATGCGTTTCAATGATGTGAAAGAAAACGTTTTTATATCTCATTAAATGTTAAATATACTATTAAAAAAAGATTAACTTAAGTATAGACTTTTGGTTTTCGCATAAAGTGGGAATTAATGACAAAAACTGATAATTATCTTGAATAATATGTTTTCTGTTTAAAGTATGACTCCACAAACCATCCATTGCAACAAATGACAGAAAAACTCCATAAATTACGGTAGAAGTAGCTCAATAACAGACAATTAATTCAAATAATTGTAACTGTCCAAAACCCTTTCATCAAATTTGCTCTTCCGAGAAGTTTAAAATGCCAATTTGACCCAAAATGTCCCTAGATGTTTACTATAATAACTATAATTAATGTGATATACATCATACTAACAAGCCTGTTTAATTGAGAAACAAAGTCGATGTAGTGACGTTTTCTCAAAAAAGTTGTCTCACAATTGCAAGCGGAAGTAGCAATGTTCTCCAATTGAAAACATAAACTTCCGGCGTCAGCAATTTTCAAATTGTAAAGTGAAATAATAATTATTGCTTATTGTTGGTTATCGTGCCCCGTTTAATCTTTGATGATACTTAATGTTAAATTATTATCAGATTTGAGTGCTTTGAAGAACATCGTACAGCAAAATAACAGGTAAAAGCACCAGCGCATGTCAATCATCCTCTCGTGCGAAGATGCATATCAACCAACCAACTCAATTTTAGCAATTATTTCACAATAATATGAAAGTTAATTGCTTCGAATAGTAATATTAAAGAGATTTATTTTCACTTTTTCAAATTTTTCGATAATAAGACAAGCCGTTATGTAAATATATACACGCAATTGTAACGTTTAAAAGTCAGTTTGAAAACATTAGTTCCTAACAATTAACAAAAGAACAATACGATACCTGTAGATAATTGACAGTTAAAAAGAGCTTCCGTAATTTTGTTTTTTGTCGTCTGGTAGTTGTTTGTCGTTGCGACTGCATGTTCTTTAAGGCATCACATACATGTAAGAAATCTTAGTGTTAACATATTTTTTTGTTTGTTTCTTTGATTGGGGTTTGACGTTATTTTCAACAATATTTCAGTCATATCGCTGTGGTCACTTTTACTGGTGGAGAAAGCCGGAGTATCCGGAGACAACCACCGGCCTTGGGCAGGTAAACGTGCGATGCGAGTTAAACGCAACCCTATTTATATAGTACAAAGTCAGTATAGATGGTAGATTACAGTGATCTGTACAGGAAAATTTTAATCAACTACCTAGACCACTCGGCCACCCAGGCTCCAAACATATTTTATTATTAATTCTTAAAGTTAACATACAGTAAATGACGGAGAAACTTGACGACTTCTTATAGATACAAGTCAGGACCCAACTGTTGATAAAGCTATTCAAATACCAGTAAATTCAAAATCCCCTCTCATCGCGAATACAGCTACAACCGAAATAACAGGACAATTTAACAGGAAGTGAAAACTTTGAAATAAGAAACACGCAAGATACTAAACTAGAGGCTGAGAATCCTGAAACTGAATCGCTCACCTCACATTGTGCCAATCAGCAACAAACATTTAATGGCCAGTAGTAGCCATTGTTGTTGTTTGACATTATAAAGGATCTCCCATGGATGTACCCTGTCAAACATTATTCCATTTGACATTTTTAATGTCTCTGCCAATTAGAAGCAAAACTTTTCCTTGGAGGCCATGTTTTTGACCGATTGGGTCAAAATGAGCATCTTTGTAAAGGACCTTGCATAGATGTTTTCTGTATATTATGGTTCCATTTGGCCAATTGGGATTAGAGTATAAGATATTTTATGTTTCACCCAATCAGAAACAAGAATCTATGGCGGCCATATTTTGAGTCTGATCAAGACGAAATCAGGACCTTACATTGATGCTCTATATCAAATAGCCAAGCGGTTTCCGAGGAGAAGATTTTTGAGTGTTAAAGCCGCTCAGGAATAAGAATCGTCCATTGCGACCAGGTTTTTTTTTGTCTGATCGGCGCAAAATGAGCAAAAATTTAAAGGTCCTTCATAGATGCCTCATGCACCATTTTTTTATTTGGCAAAGTAATTTCAGAAGAAAAATTTTTTTTCGTGTTTCAACCAATCGAAAAACAAGAATCCTCCATGGTGACCATGTTTTTTTTCGATCGGCACAAAATGAACATACCTTGTAAAGAACCTTGCAAAGATCTTTCCTGTAAAAAATTGTTCCATTTGGTCAGGCGGTTTTAAAGGAAAATATTTTAACGTCTTTGCCAATCAAAAGCAAGAATTGTCAATGACAGTCATGTTTTTTCCGATCGGGCAAAATGAAGAAACTTTGTAAGTGACCTTGAATAGGTGCTTCCTGTAAAATATTATTCCTTTTGGCGTAGCGTTTTCAGAAGAGATGATGATAGTGTAAAAGGACGGATGGACGACGGACGCAAAGTGATGACAAATGCTCACATGTCCTTTAATCAGGTGAGTTAAAAACAATAAACCATATCATAAAACATCTACAAACTACAACCAGGATAAACTTTTTTATCAGTTATTTAACTTTGCGATGTAAAAATCTCAATTGATACCGATGCATCACCAGTAATACTCGTATCAATTTAGCATTTAACTGTTACAATCTCGGGGACCGACAGGCAACCGCAAGCTGCATTTGCCCTGTGGTAGCAATAATATTGTTATAAAATTTTACACCTGCAGATCATTATCTGTTTAATGCTTCGACAGTACACGTAGAGGCATAAAACGACAAGAAAGACAGACGAAAAAACATCATCAGATCATGTAGAGGCATAAAACGACATGAAAATGAGACGAAAAAAACATCATCAATACATGTGGAGGCATAAAACGACAAGAAAGTCAGACGAAAAAACGTCAGTACATGTAGAGGCATAAAACGACAAGAAAGTCAGACGAAAAAACATCATCAATACATTTAGAGGCATAAAACGAAAGGAAAGTCGGGCGGAAAAACATCATCAGTACATGTAGAGGCATAAAACGAAAGGAAAGTCAGACGAAAAAACATCATCAATACATTCAGACGGAATAACTTTATCAGTACAGGTAGATACGGCAGGAAAGCCAGACTGAAAACGTCGTCAGCACAAGTAGAGATCAAAACGGCAGGAAATTAAGACAAAAAAAAACTCCATAGGTACAAGTAGTGGCCCAAAAACGACAGGAAAGTCAAAAGGAAAGTATAACTCACGCTACGATATATGAATAAAAGCGCAGCAAGTAGAAAAACCAAAACTACAGGGAAGTTAGATGGAATAACTTCATCAGTACAGGTAGAGGCACGAAACAACAGGAAAGTC
>JARWCS010000002.1:3479600-3490558 GCA_034783895.1 Geukensia demissa
TAAATTTTGTGACAAAGAAGAAACTTAAATTAAAAACAGCCTAAAATATTGAATTACTGAATAAAACGTAAAAATAAATTTATAAGGTAATAAAAATAAATGTATAGCTATCATAGGGGCACACATCTGTTACCTGCTACCCCTCCCTGATTTGTCTTTTAGTCTATAATGATGGCAAATAAGGGTATAAAGGATAGAGAAGTCAAATATATTAATTCTGTTCCAAGATGAGATGTATTCTCAACAGTCTTTGTATTTCTAGAATTCACATTTGATACACACCTTCTCTAGAGAAGTTTAATGAATTCTAAACTTCCGACTTTCTTGTTTCGCGTTAAAAAGAAGGTTTTCGGCAAATCAGGAAAAGCGAACAAAATGTAATCAAGTGAAAAAAGGATTTCATATATTTTCTTCAGTCTGAATACGCTGAAATGCACATAAATTCCGCGTTAATATTTCAAGATGACGACATTAGGGAGGCAAATTACATATGTTTTCTCTGAGGACAGGGGGGACTCTAGAAAACAGATCAAGAGAGAAAAACATTTGGTCATTACCGGCAATGTTGGAAATGGTTTTCAATGTGATTATATGACGCCATATACTATTGTGGGTAGTTATTATGTAAAACGTTATTTTATAACTTCAATCTACATTTAATTTTGTCATGTTTTGATTAAAAAGGATAACACTCAATGTCTTCAGTATTTGATACAGTCTAAAGCCAATTGGCTCACTGCCTTTTGCGAAAATGAGAAAATGCTAAAAGTATAGGCCACAAAAGTATTTTCCATTGGTTTTATTTTGCATAATGATACTTTTAAATCTATATTTTAATCGTGGAGAAAATTGCTTAACATACCTTAGTTTATTTTTAACATGTTGTTGCTGACTGATTACACAAATGCTAGAATTCTAAGATTTAATACCAGTTGCTTAGCTTAAAACGAAGCTAATCTTGGAATTACATGTCTATCAGTTTGCAATTGAGAATAAATTCTGACTACTCATACAATGAATTATAAGTGAACTACAAACAATACCTACATTTTAATAGCAAATTATGATAATTTTTACAGCAGATGTTTTCTTTACATCAGGTTTAGTCATAATATTATTACTATAATAATACAACTTTCTAAATCAAGTTTCATAGAACTTTTATAACTGTTAGGGAAGCAAATTAAGTATGCAAATAAGGTATTAAATAATTCGGCATTAAATTCATGTTAACATAAGCATGTATTAACTAACGTCTTTATTAAAAAATCACAAATAACAAATTTGTTGGTCCTATTGGTTTTACCGACAGTGTCTATATGGAAGGCCTTAGGGCAACATGTAGATTTTGTAATTTAAACGTTTTGGATGGCTCTTTCATAGACAATCATACCACAGCTCCTTTTCTATATCTTCCTTTTACAAACTTTTGTCATTCAACAATCGTTAAGTTATTTTGAATCTGACAGATTCTTATTCACAAACATTCAATTCATACTTTTGGCCAATTCTTATATTGTAACTGATACCAGTTTGTCTAATGTTCTAGCCAAGATATGCCTGATATATTGTAAACGTGGCCTTAAATATTATTTAAACAACTAAATGATGCTTTCGTTTTAGCAAAAGGACTTATCACTTTATTGCAGCATATAAGAGCTGTTCGCTATACATGGTGTATTTCGTTTAAAAATAAATAGAAAGTCACAGAGTGGGCGAAATTCTGATGCCAATTGTCACATAGACAAAAAAATGCCCTTCACCCATTGGATTAAAAACTCCAGGACACGAGTGAGCTGTTTTACAATTATATAATGAGAAGTCATCTTTTTCTGCATCGTACGACTCCAAATTCCGCTTTTTAATGTTTAATAAAGATTCATGAACTCCCATAAGCGGTAACATCCGTTATTAATTGGCCGTGATATCAGAAATGTATTGTTCTCATTTCATGTTGATTTATATAATAAATTGTCTTTATTTATCTTCCTTTTAAAACAACAAACTCGCTATTATTCCATTAGGGAATTGATACGAATTTGTTATCGCCTAAAAGAGGTAATGGATGACCCATGGTGTCTGAATTTATTACTCTATAACTATACTTTTACCGCTTTCTGATTGCAAATCTTCCGGAATTATTTTACAATTGAAAAGTCTTTTGATTCCATGGAAAAACATTTCCCAATAACAGCCAGTAAACTTCACATGATGCCATATTGAATACAACTTAAATCCTCAAAGATATCACACTGCTGTAAACAAATTGTTGTTTCTTAATAACTGTTTTGAACTGCACAGCGTGTATTATGTCAGTTGGATAATAATTGAATTATGATATTTGCATTTCATGTAAAGTAAATTGTTTAGTTTTATGAAGCAGCAGAATTGCTCATTGACTGGATCAAAATACAAATGTGAAAATCAACACAAAAAGATATATTTTTAAAGATCAAGATTTAAATAAAATTAGATCTTATTTACAAAAACTAGATTTTGACCACCGTCAATAATTGAAAACTATAGAGAACCCCCTAAATTTCGTGTATTTAGTTTTTGAACACTGGAGACACATGGTAAATGCTTTTATTGAAGGAGCAACCGTTAACGTTTGATAGCTAGGGGTACAAGAAAGTAATTAGAAATAAAAAGGCAGAGTGTAATTTTTGGTAATAGGAAGGCTTAGGCGGAATGGCATTATCCAAGGTTTGAAATAGTGTTGAATATTGAATATTCAACGCGCCGAAAAAAGGAAGGATCGGAAAAGCCGTGAAAAAGTCAGGAATACTGTTCCTTTCATGCGCAATAAAAATTCAAATGGTTGCTCCCTAATCAGAGTCGTGTTTCATTCTGAGATTAACTTCATTTTATAAAAAAAAACAAATTTACGAGTTATATAAATTGCACAGTGGTGATCACGATAAGGTAAATAAAATTATGCACATGATGTTGAACAGACGTTCAATTAACATTACTTTATAAGATTAGTATCATCTAGTGATTTTTTTCCAAACTTAAACTAACATTTAACTAGAGACTCGGAAGGCTGAGCCTGTATCGCTCACCTGATATTGAGCCAATTAAAAAACAAACATTAAATGAACAAAAGTAGCCATGATTATTGTGTCAGATATCGTTCAATTTGGTCATGCAGTTTTAGATGAGAAAAATGTTTTTTATGTTTATGCCAATTAGAAACAACAATCCTCCATGACGCCCACGTTTTTCATCCCATCGAGACGAAATTAGGACACTTTATACACGACCTTTCAAAGATGCCCAAATTTAAATATTAATCCAATTGACCAAGCGGTTTCAGAGGTGAAGATTGTTTAATGAATCAACCAATCAGAAACAAGAATCGTCCATGCCGGCCATGTTTTTGTCCAATCGGGACAAAATGAAAAAAATAAACGACCTTTCATAGATGCTCCATATCAAATATTAACCCGTTTGGCCAAGTGGTTTCAGAGGAAAAGATTAGTTAATGCATCAGCCAATTCGAAACAAGAATCGTCCATGGTAGCCATATTTATGTCCGTTAAGGATAAAACGAGGAAGCTTTGTAAAGGACTTTCTATAGATGCTCCCTGTAAAGTTTGGCTCCATTTGGCCTAACGGTTTCAGAGAAGATGGACGCAAAGTGACGACAAAAAGCTCACCTGTTTGAACAGGTGAGTTTAAAATGAACTGAATGGGAAATAATTCCTTTTCGATACTTTAATCCCTTTGAACGTATTGAATTTTCCACATTCACCCATTTTTCGTTTCATAATCATTCACCATTTAAAAGCCCAGAATAGAAAAGTTTTGTTAGAAATCGGACTTTAATTTAGTCTAAATTATAAAACAAATGCATTTTATATTATTTAGTGGTCTGGTACCGTTTATTTTCATACAAGAGTTGCAATGGCACCATTATAAAAAAAACAAACAAAAACGGACAGCGTGTACTGGAAAGATACAGTAGACATCTTTCTAGCATTGTACTCTGTAAGATTCTCTGCAATCGTTTTCACAAAAATTCTCCAGTTTAAGATTGATCGTACATTGTAAGTGTAGAAACTTCAAATGAAAACCGTCATATTTTACGATAAAACTTACACTTACGAATTTTGTAAAATAGACCTCTGATTGTTATTTTTCATCTACGTTCATTATTTCATAAACTGTTTATTAAATTTGAACCATGAAAGTAACCAGAAATTCATAAAATTTGACTTATCTTCCTATTTTAGGTCCCTAGCCTGTCTGATGTAGGTAAATTCATAAAAACCCTTTACACGCAGTTAAATTTGGCTTTTGAAAGTGTGCAATATGTGGATCGTGTCGTTCTGGCGTATATTTGAGTGATGGGCTTACTACTAAACATATTAAGTATGCTCCCCATATTTTATTTGTGCTGTTATCGATGCTTTTGACATCAATGTTAAATAATTGCGTTATTCCTTATGAATTCACTCGGGTGGTGTTATTACCAATATCAAAATCGAAATCTGATGACCTTACAGACAAGAACAACTATAGACCGATTCCAGTGAGATCTTTTTTTTTCTAAAATCATTGATAAATATTAACTTAACTGCGTGGATGATAAACCTTATATAAGTGACCACCAGTTTGTTGTTTAAGGGTGATCTCTCAAACTTCATAAATAATTGGAACGAAACTTTAATACAGAATTCCATAAGGCTTCCTCACTGACTAGCGAGATAGCCACAACAGTAAAACATAGTTTAACATAGGAAACCCCAATACATGGAAAATTAACATTTTAATTGAGTTGTCTGAAACTGCTTAGCCAATTGCAAACAAAACTTAGATGGCATTATCCGATTTCCAACATTGCCAATTGGAACCAAACTTAAACGACATTATCCGCTTTCAAACATTGTATCCAGCATCCATACTTACCAACCAAGTGCGACATCGCAACCGAACTTGTTTAAGAAGGGAACTGACTTTCGGAAATTCACATTAAAATCCTGTCTAAAACCACACGATTATAAAATTCATCTTAATAAACTTATCCCTTATCCGTAAATGATATCGTCACATCATTATTATTCAATCTTTAAATATGTTTGTATTGTTTCTAATATTGAGTTTCATACAAGTATAAAATTAGTTAAAACATAACATAACTACATGTATCAAACATAATCTTACAGTATTTTGGTCTACATATTTTGACGGAAAGAGAAACCTTGAATTATTCGTGGATAGTTTATCAAATCGAAATATTTTATTATATATTTTAGGCTTCTTTGTATATAAATCATCTGAACGTGTAAACACAACAATTAAGAAGGATTATTATATTGTCTGTCAGTTCACAACGTCAAGTCGAGCATCTTCGCCAAATGTCGACAGTAACATATGTCATCCGCAATTGTTGTACAGCAATCGGATGTCGCATCAAGTCCCTTTAATGTTTCATCACGCTTAAGGTTAGCAGAAAAATAACAATTTATAAGCATTAAACTATCTCTAATTCATTATGTTAGTCAGAGAAACGTGTTCTATTGTAATATTATATACCTTTACTATTAATGTATTATACGTATTTGAATGGAAAGTTATTACAAAAGATATTACATTTCAAGATGTGCAAAATTCATCCAAGTCCATGCTACAATAAAAAGGGTAAACGAAAGGATTGGAAACACAAAATCAATTAATTTAAAGTTATTTTACTGACATTGTATTGTACGGATCTCATCTCCATTAACTAAAGATTGTATTTAGTTATGGAGTTAGTTAGGAGTCTGTACTTTGACCTTTCTGCATTTGCAGGGAACATTAAGCCTCTTTTTGATCCCAAAAATCTAACAAAACCTAAATCATTGGTTCCACAATTTTCTGGTGAAATACAGCAAATAGAAACAATCATTTTACAGAAAACAATTACTTTTTACCCAATATTTGCAAATATGATGTCCAAATTTACCAAAAGTGCTTATTTTGATAAATTTCTTAGTGGAGCAGGAGTTGCTTACCCTTCCAGAGCACCTGAACTCAACCTGGTTTTTGTTACTCCAGCTTTAGTTTTCAGTGTAGTGTTGTGTGTTCTCTAATTGTCTTCCGTTTCGTTTTGTTGGCCATGGTCTTGTCTGTCTTCCGACTTAAGGATTTTTGTCTGCCCTTTGGTATCTACTGATCTAATAAATCTTGTTTGAAGGGTCTTGTAATTAATTTGATGCACTGTAGGTCCATTTCGTTGATTGACAACTCGTCAGTAGTGCTCGAAGTCAAAATGTTGGAAATACGGTTAAAAATACAATGAAAATTAATAAGCACAAGCATCAGAACCAAAACAATCTAATAAAAAGGAGTCCATACTAAGATAAGGGTTACCTTAAATTCAGCTGTCTTGTAATATTATATAAGTGTTTTATATTGTCTTAATTGGTACATGTATTTTTATTTTTATAAGGGAAATACTAAAAGTATTATTAAAAAGGATTTTATCACTAAATGGAATTACTTAATTTATTATTGTCGCTAGAATATCGTGTGATATCTGCTGAGTGCTGAAGGGATGGGACTGCCATATTAATTAAGCATTTACTCCGATGAGTAAAACACAAGACAACAAAAAAGACACACGCAATATTCTTATAGAGCGAAAGCCGACAAGTGAGAATAAAAGACCCGCAAACACGATTAAACTAACTTGTCGAAAAACTTCCCATGTTCCGATTCTAATGCTACTGGTGAGAGGCTACTCCTTGAAATGTACGTGATGCGCACCCAAAATTTTCCACATTTATTCATCATGGGTAATTTTGTATTTTGTAAGAGAAGCAGAAACTGCTTCCAATAAAGGCATAATATAAATATACTAGTGAAAACAATACTTATATGATATTACAAGACATCTATTGGTAACTCAAATAAACCAGTGAAAGATAAAAAAGGAAGCGTCATTCACCGTAGATTAAATAAAACGATTGAAAAAATTTAAGTACCAATAAACAAACACCAAAAGACCCACTTAAATTTAAAGAGAGGCACGTCGAAAACATGAAAACACAGAAAGAATAACTGACACATTGGACTACAATCAAACAAATGATAAGTGGAAAAGCAGGAGGAATTGAAAAAAAAACAACTTGAAGTTATTAAACTCATGGCCAACATTTGAATTGATAAAATACGTCAACTTTATACAAAATATGTGAAGAAGAACATATACCGGAAGTCTGGCAATGAAATTTCCACAGAGGGCGATAGTTCCATCTTACGCATGCAACTGGATATGTATCACTTCGAATCCCATTCTAGCAAAGGTCAATGTCATTTTAGAAAGAATAAAAAAGTAAGTAGGTAGAATTATACTAAGAGACGCGATCGACGAACATGCAGGATTCAGAAAAGAGAATTCGCGTGTTAACCAAATTGTCACTTTAACGATTATCACTGAGTTACTGATTGAATTGCAGACATCTCTAAACCTATCTACCATGGATTTGTCTGCCAAGTGGTCCATTCTGGGATCTGCAAATCCTTTTCTTACGTTCACTGGTAGCAAACAAGAAAATGTAATTACCTTTCTTCTCTTTCTGATGGTAATAGAACAATGTCAAACAAGCCAAACAGCATAAAATTACACCTTTGTGCATTAAGTTGATGTTACAATCATATCTCTTAGAATTAGGTTTTTGTTGATTTGCTCGCAAACTAAACAATTAATCTGAAAACAACCACAAAATAAGTGGGTGTTTAAATCAATCCCAACATGATAAAATCTATGAGAATACATGCAAACCAACCACACAAACAAAGGAGTAAAGAATTCAAAGCTACCAAAGAAACAGACAGAAATCGTAAAGTAAGAAGACCGACAAGACCATGACCAAAAAAATGAAAATAACGGCAAACATAGTACACAAAACACTACACCGAAGAAGCTGACTAAAGCATGAGTAACAAGAACCCTACAAAACAATGTTCAGTTCAGGTAATACGGACGTTTAAGAAACTTCTGCTCCACAAATGCCATAATCGATGTTAGTCACAACCGGTAAAGAAATAGATAAGCAGACAGTGCGAATTAAAAGATATCCATTGTCATTTGTGAAATGGATATTTCGTACCAGTCAACGAAATCATGATGGGGACTAATTGAACGAACAATTACAACTCGAAAGTAAAAAAAAATAGATTGGGTATACATTAGAGAGAGACAACACTAACGTTACAAGGGATATTAGAATTGAGCACCAGGGGCATCGGAATACAGGCCGACAAAAAAGCACCTGGATGAGAGAACTAGCTTCCTACCTTCAGAGAATTGGCAAAAAATAGGGAACGATAAAAACTTTTGCTAAAGATGCCAATGTCCACCATGAGATGAAGTGGAATAAGAATTTTTGTTGTAAACAGTATTTAGGCTTACCATAGAAAAACAAGGAAATTGCCATTGATAGTGATAAGAGTGGGCGTTGCTTTCAGTTTTTGTAGTTATTTATTATAGGCTTGAACAGATTCATTATGCAGAGTTTTACCCTTAGCTTAGTTTGGATTCCTGTTTATTTTGATTATTGGTTCTGATGTAAGTGCTTATTAATTTTCTTTGTATTTCAACCGGGTTTCAAGCATTTTGACCTCGAGCACTGCTGACGAGTTGTCAATTAACAAAATGACTGTACAGTGCATAAAATTCAAATCTTTATTTTGTGATACACTGATTGAACATACGCCGTTAAGCTAACAATAGTCCAAATCTGATAGAAAAATAATTATGTTATTTTACTTAGACCCTCATATAGAGTTCTAAGTTCTTCAGTTAATTTTGAGCATAAATTCACACTCGTAGTTATGTTTGATGTCCAACGGAACAAAATAAGGTATCATTTGAAAGATCCCCCATGGATCAATCTCACTGTATATATATATCATATGCCTGAAGCAGCTCTATCGTAGAGCGAAAATTTGCATTTAATTTTTGTGTATTTTAACATCACACATAACAGTGTAATAATGGAGATAATATATAGATAATAATACCTGGCCTTTTCTATATTGGCCTTGTTATCATCCAACTCCCATATTCGTAAAAAGCATTAGCAAATGGCTAATACAGGTCGGTTGATTGCTAGGTGGATATGGAAAAGCTCATTTCTCAAAGTTCTAATAACCACGTTTTACAAAACATAGTAGGTATAATATATACCATATCATCACAGAGATGATGATATAGCATGCAGTTACCTCCCTTTGTATTAGTTATGAAATACACTGTATATTTGGGATAAGTATGTGATAAACATGATCATGATGATTTTCCAGGTCAGAGACAAGAACTGACCAGGGCCATGCCATATTCAGTGTTCATGTAACATTTCATTGATTGCAATAATTTATCATGTGATTTTTCCATGGTAACAGTACTAGTTTAACACTTGGTGATAATGACCTTCGTATATTTCTTTATTTGTTTTGAATGTTTATGACTTTATTTTTGGTTAATGCATTACAATATTTTCTTTTTCAGGAGGAAAACAATTGTCCAAAGATTAAAAGTACAGAGTTGTTTATCACTCAGAATTCAGTTGAAAACTTGATAATGAATGTTGACAACATAAGTTATTTTGTGAGTATAATAATGAAATATATTTTTGGAAGTGTTGCTTTAGCAACATCTTCCTATGTTGCCATCTATTTTAATAGATAACACTACGAATTTCTAAACCCATTTAGATATATATGAGTTATGTGGCCTGCAAATAGTTCCAAATCTATTCATTTAACTCATTGATACCCAAGAATTTAAGTAAATAGGGAGTTATACATGTAACCTGATAAAAAATTTGATTTATTCAAGCTATATAATGTTATTTCAAGCAGAAAAACTGAGAAAAAATGAAGAGCATATATACCCATATTTTTATTGTGCCCTGCATGTCCACTGAATTATCGAGGTGGAATTGACAAAACGCCGGATACTATCTTTCCCAAAGCCTTGGAATTACTCAATGTCAGATAATTAAACCATTCAAGAATTTCTACAACCGCTAACTTACGCTGAAGCAACTTGTCTATTATTCACATTCAGGTACCTGAAACAATGTAATTTTCGCAGGAAATATAAAACTAGTTGGTCCCGATCAAAAACCGTAATTTAAAAGAAAAAAATTGAAATGGGAAAATATAATTTTGGGCTACATATATTTCAAATTTTTCAGACTTAAACAAAACTTGAATATAATGGTACTCTAGATTGGTAACTGAATATCAAAAAACAAATAATGGGGTTCCAAAATAAGATCATTTATTGCATTTTTATTCCTTCTTCAAACTTTGGTGTTAATTTCCTTGATAAGTCTTTAATGGTATGTCACATAGGAAATCCTCAGCAGCATAGCAGTCCAAATTCCATCATCGTCAGTGGCGTCCACATCGCCATGTAAACAATATTGTTACAATATCCTACAGCGTTGTTGACATCTTCATGTATTCTGCCTACAACGTCGACATTGCCGATATCACGATGTAAACAATATCATCACAATGTTTTACAAGGTTGTTGACATCGTTTTGTACTCTGGCTACGTCATCGATGATATTGTGATGTAAACAATATCGGAACAGTAGGGTACAACGTCGTCTTGATCGCTGTGTAATTTGTCTGCGTTTTCCTCATTGTCGTTATCGTGATGTGGG
The DNA here is from genome assembly GCA_034783895.1 of Geukensia demissa. NCBI lineage: Eukaryota > Metazoa > Mollusca > Bivalvia > Mytilida > Mytilidae > Geukensia > Geukensia demissa. The sequence continues at coordinate 3,490,269 of JARWCS010000002.1, forward strand.
CATTATCATCACGCTATCACATTACGTTGATCATCTCGCCATATTCTGCATTTGATTCTAAATCAGCGGTTTTGTGAGGTGGTGGAAAAATGTTGTTACCTACTATGTATACATTATCAATATCGCAGTATGAATAATATTGTTAGAATATCGTTAAGCGATGCAGACACTTTAACAATTTAATTACATGACATCGCTAGACAAGAAATAAATGAGGCACAACCCAAGTACATTTTTTAAAACAAAAATAGTGTCCTACATCAAATTCCACGGGAATGTCTTACACACAA
>JARWCS010000002.1:3526534-3537825 GCA_034783895.1 Geukensia demissa
GTGACCATTTGAATTCCTATGACTTGTCTATAAATTCTATTGCCGAAACGGATAAACTGTATCGAAAACAAAATTGACAGAACCAATCATCTCCTCACAGGTCCTGTAAGAATATATTTTATATTTGCCTGTCAGAGAAAAATGAACTTTCTCTACTACAGCATACTTATGATTTGCTTTATGGAAATACCATTCAATCAAATACGAGGATTTTTGTTTAATAAAGAAATGTAGAAGTGTAGTATAAAGAATAAAGAAATTTTAACTATCAACAGTTTCAAAGGATTTTTCAAAAGCATGTAATTTATCCAAAACTTCAAGTTATTTTTTATACTCAAAAAATAGTTTATACCATTATGTTCGTAAGATGCATTACAGTAATTCACCATAAGTTCTTTCAATTTGGACAGAGCACTCGTCAAAAGGACAGAAAGTTTAGTAGTAGTACACTTACTGGACGCTAAGATAATACAGAACTTGAAAGGTTTGTGTAAAGATAGGCAACAGACACATGGTAGGGACTTTAAAATATTCAACAGGGGCCTTAAGATTATATGTGAAAGTAGTGTGTCTGTCTACTTTTTGACTCTCTGTAGAGTGCATGGCTTGGAAGATAGAACAATCAAAATTTTCTTTGTTAATTACTTCCATGAAGTGTTTACGACATACCACGTACGACCATATTTTGGCGGCTTTATCAGCCGGTGCAAATACGAACCTAGTTCAGAGTTTTTGAAGTTTAGATTTAATGAAATAAAGTGAAGATACTTTATTTGTATTTTCCAATTGTTTTCGAGGTGTGAAATCCTGATCGTATAGTCCTTAGTTTGACTCTAAAATTTAAGTATTTCCTTTGAATCCCTACCCTTTCGGGGAATAAACTTGTTACCTGTTAGGCTTAGCCTAATACATTGAATTTTTGTTCGTGTACGGATTTTAAATTAGGTTAACGATGATTTATGTGATATCTGTTAGTTTTACCTCATTTTTAATTTTTTAAAGTTATAAATACATATATATTGTACATTTTCTTATCTCACTAAGGGTGTATTAATAGTATTCTGTTATGTAGCTACAAAGCTAGACAGTTGTATTAATTATGAATGTGATTTGTCTAACAAAATTACTTTTGAGAGATCGGGATTGAACCCGGTAATTTTCGCACCGTATTCCACCGCTTTTCTAACTGGGCTTCACTAGCGCTGCTAATAGAGGGTTTTTTTGTGTCAAAAAGTATACTTCATCAGTTTGATGCAATGTATAAACACTTCTCGTCAATTCAGGACTTAGTATTGTTTGACAGACTGTCAGTTTGGTAAGGCCAGAGATTATTCTCTTGGAACCAAAAATAACTATTCTATTTGTAGTCATCGTGACCTTTTTTCCCATTTTTACATAAGCGATAAGAATTCCATTTTTCAGGACTGTTCAAGGAAATGGTATTTGTTTTTCTGGGCTGTTGTATAAACTTAGATAATGTATATAGAGATTAATTATGAGAAGGAATGTAATCAAGAAGGCGCTGTGTTTATAATATTTAAAGAATCTTGCAGATTGTTTTTCCCTGTTATGTTTTGGAAAAGAACCACGGGGATTATCTATCCAAGTTTGATTTGATTGATGTTTGTAATCGATTGGTTGCTGGTTAACGTTCAACGGCCAATCTTTTGGTTATATTTAGAAAGAGAACAAGCTGACAAATAATTAACCTATATGAAATTTGTTAACCTTGGCCATTTAGGGTGGTTATTTCGAATCCGACTGGAAATAGTGGATTCAATAGAGTCGGGAAATTATGCATTGCAACTGGACGCATACTAACTATTCTAAACGAGCTGTTGCTAAGGGCCTTTAGCCTGCATAAAACGTTTCTCTAACATTTTCTCAACAGTCTAAACCGTCACCTTTTGAGTGGGTTGTAAATGTATTTCGTATATCACCCACAATCGCACTTTTGATGGACAAGAACCTCATTTTTTCCGGCACCCCCTCTACGATGTGGTGGTCGAGTGTTTATACATCCCGCTCAATTGGTGGTCTCTTAAACAGGCTTCTACCTAATGGTGGACAACAGCCTAATTCTATAGCCCGCCCTTGGTTGAGATTAAAGTTTAAATCCAGCTGTCATTTGTAAGTCCTTTTCATGATTGGCGCTAGTTAATCAACAATAATAAGAGTCTGTTACTGATGAAAAGGCGAAAGCAAAAATTAAGTCTTCCAATTGGTCATGAACTGTTCACCAATAGGGCGACCCCGCCACAGGATCATTCTCTCCTGGGCGTAGATTCTCATTGTATTCTTCCCATAGCACTGGCTAAGCACTCCCGCGAGAAGGGGAAGGTTGAGTATAGATGCAAATCGGCGCCCCTGTATTACTATTTAAAACAAGGATATGGAATATATGTCAGAAAGACAGATCCACATCTACATACGTTTTTAACAAATAATCAAATTTAAAATCGTGTAAAGCGTTTTCTGGATTTACCTTCGTCAGACAGGCTAGTGGCCAAAAATAGGAAGATCAGTCAAACTTTATGAATTTCTAGTAAAATTTATCGACCAAATGAAATATACATTTCATGACGTAATGAAAGGAATTCGAAGATACCAAAGGGGCTGACAGATCGTCGGAAGACAGACAAGACCATGGCCAACAAAATAAAATGAAAGACAAAAACAGAACACACGACAATACACTGAAAACTAAAGCTGGAGTAAATACAACTAACGCTGATAATCCAAATATAAAGATAACAATTAGTGAATTTTACAAATAACAATGTTGGTATCTTTTCTAACATACATTCCAGTACTCGAAAAGTTTTTTTACCTGTGGTAAACCGAACGACATATTTTTTTATCCTATTCTATTAATTAAATTGTAATCCGAATTAGTTGCAGCCCTACTTAATTAAGGCCAAATAATCTGTTGTTGGACTGAGAAATTAACAATATTAATATTGGCTAGGTACGGTTGTTAATTCTATATATAGTAAATGGATAAAAACATATTAAAGAAAATGGAACCTTTAAAATTATTATCAAATCAACTGAACAATTTACACAGATGTAAATGTGTAGTTCTGCGATAATTAACGTTTAATCAAGTGTTGACGAAAATTAATACATTTGTCTAAAATGTCTGTGTGGCGGATCTATAAAACTGATACCCATATCATTAAATTTAATAATTCAAACATAGGAGAAAAAAATCTATGTCGATGTCCTCGTTCATATATCACCGTCTAAATGGGTATTTGAAATAGTGACTTATGGGTTCAAATAATGATGGGGCGTCAGCAACAAAATTAGGGTTCTTAAAATCAAATTAATTGCTTCAATTAGCTATGATTAGGTTAAATTCAAACACAAAAGACGGCTGTTATTACAACTAATTGGCTGTCAATCGAACAATCTGCCACGGTCATAAACCACGCAGTTAATGTTAAAACCTTTATAAAACTGATAATGATAACACCAATTACTGAACAATAACATTTGAAGCAGTTTTATACCCAGTGATTGACAGTACTAAGGCCGATAATTATATCGCTATCAGTAATTGGTCTTTTGGAACATCCCGATTCGATCTTAAACATGTTGTCTTAGAGGGGTACAGCAACTGTTTATATAATTTTAATACATGGCACTAAATACATTTTTCATGGCTGCAAACCATGTATAACAAATATATATATATATTTTTTTTTTAATTCTTAGGTGATATTTCCGTAAATGGTGTTGGAAGCCTGGTCAATTTTGTTTCACCACCCCAACTATTTGGCCTCCTTTATTGTTGCGTTAAGCAGGTGTCGACATGTGTTTCTTTTGTCCATTTGCACAGCAGTTTGTGTTAAAACCTTCATTTAAGCTACCTTTTCATGTTGGACATAGTGAAAACTTGATTTTCAATTGATTCTCTACCTCAAGTAAAGAACAATTGTCAGTGTGATAAATGCACAGAGGAAAGAAAATATATAAATAACAATTAAGTATATAATGAAATCAACAATTTTTCTAACCGATTGAGTGACTGAATGTTGCTTGATATCTAGCAGCAACCATGCTTCGTACAGACCCACACTCTGGTTCGGATATTCTCAAACAAAAAAGAGACTTATACCGAGATGTTTTTTTTTTTTTTTTTTTGTTTCCTACAACTTTTCATGGTATTATTTTGTATAACACGAGGGTACCATAATGTAGAGTATCCTTACATTACAAGTACACTTGCAATGAGGTAAACAACGTACAAAAGCAGCTCTTCAAAATGGTATCATCTTGTATTACACTGGGTTAACACAATATCCGAGTGTGCATGGAATCCACTTAAAAGGTATGCATGCAATCCACTTATAAGGGTATACTTTTGGTGTAGTTTTTTTTCTACGGTAAGCTTTATCCATATATGCTCTTCACTCCCGACGATATCAAAATTAAAAATTAATTAACTAGAAAAACTAAGGCTATAAATAAACGAAATATTCAAACACCAAAATCTCACAAATCCAAAGCCTACAGTGATTTTCATATTCAGTTTTTTTAAACAAAATAAAAATATTATTTAAATAATTTCAATCAGCGTTCACAATTCATTATCTGCAAAAGGTAAATACATGTTTGTAAGGTTAAGTTTTTATCATTTACGGATATGAATACATGTAGTTGACACGTGTGTGGTCTAACCTGTATCTGACGTTTGTTTTTATTTTAGATACTACTATTTCCATAGCAGATAGTATTTACCACCTGGGTATACCTACTTAACTTAGTATGAAATCAATACATCTTAGACCAGCATTTTATTAGTATTTAAAATTAATTATCTGTCAAAATACACAGATAATTATTATTAAATGTGAAATTATAGTAGTTAATGTGTATCTTGTACCGTGATTGGTGTCTTCTAAAGTGTATAATTTCAGTAAACATTTAAGTATCCCGCGGAATCTATAATTGTTGTATTTTACCAATTAATGTATTTTTCGGAAATCCAGAAACAGGATCTGGGTGCTTCCCGGTTAATTCGGGTATTTGGAAGTCGTTAATACCAATAAATATTTATTTCATTCACGCCATTTTGATTTTAATTTACTTTATTACATTCTAATTTATTACAGTTTTATCGTTCTAACTTTTATTTTGTAAGCGATACAGACCTCATTTAAAAATGTAAGTAGAAAAACATCAAGTATATGCAATAATTGCTCTTCTAGCACAGATGACTTGAAAGTATCCCAACAGTGCTAAGGCAAATAAACATACGAGGTCTCAAACCCCAAATACGGATATAGTGAATCATGTCACGGACTGGACCAATCACAATGAAATAATTTCATACTTTACAAACAATAACCTTCGTAAAAAGAGTAAGCCAGAGAAAATTGAAGGGTCAGACAAAACGAGACAATTATGTAATGTTATGGTAAATTTTGATATGCTATATGTACATTTTAATGTGTTTCCTCTCATCATGAGCATTAGAACAAAAAAAAAAACCCAGGAAAATCGAGACCCAAATAGTGTAAACTGAAGAACTCGTATCAAAACAAACTGAAATAGGCAGCCAAATCCCGCGGACATCTACCATGGGAAATGAGGAAGCGAAAGAAAAACAAAGGACCAGACAAAAGGGGAAAGTCGTAAGACGCGACAATCTCTAAAACACGAAAAAGATGGTGACATGAATCATATACATGCGGATATAAAACTAAAAAATACAAAACTATGCACAATTTGGATCTACCAAAAAGGGTGAACTCAGATGGTCATGAAGGGTAAGCAGTTCCTGCTTCAATTAAAGACACCCCATTGTCCATTTTCCAATCCAGTATTAGTAATTTCAGGGTAAAGGGGAAGGATTCATGGGATCATAACCTTCAGGCGGATAAAGCAAAACAGTCTGATTTTTTATTTACTTCTCAACTTTAAAGGAAAAGGTCATTCTTCATCTGTGAAACGAATATTCCATACCGGCCGACAAGATTGTGGTGACCAATCGTAATATTTCTGGACTGACGACTTCAACCGAGGAGTAACATATCCCTGTCTGAGTAGTTTTTGTGTCAGCAAACCAATACAAAGTTTAGAGTTTAAATCATTCCTGTATATTTCTGTAAAATGTTACGTTCATGGTTAGTGGCAGACAAGTCTGACAAATGGGTTGGTCAATACCTTTGAGGAATTTTGGTCCACTAGCAAAGGCATTAACTCAAAGGTTTCAACATTGAAGTTTACCAATTTTGAATAAATATGTTGAATTTAGATATGCTATATATGGACATTTCAATAAATAAAACCTCTCACCAGTAGCAAGACGAGATCTAAACCTTGCCCAATGAAGTACTCATATCCAAACCAACCAAAATAGGCAACCACCGGGAAGGACATCTACCATGAGCATTACAAGAAAAGAAACCTTTTTCCGTTATTTCAGAGGATTAGAAATTACTACTGTTTATTTAAACTAATATATATGGTAAAAGAACAAGATGAACACGAAACACAAGATATACACGAAATTAAAAATGAACATAAATCTATGACAAAGTGACTCCACTGAAAACCGGGGTGAACAAAGTTGGTCCGGAAGGGTAAGCAGTTCCTGCCTCTTTATCGACACCGCCACATTGCCCATGTTCCAATCCCAGCATATGAACGAAGGCTATCAGGATATGGGTTACAACCTCCGCGGAGAAAATGAACAGTCAGATACGATTGATTGATGGTTTGTTGCTTAACGTCCAGCGGCAAATATTTGATGCACATTCAGGACAAATTTATCAAACAATAGATCATAAGTTGATTTGGCTGGGGATCAAGCTGGGGAATTTTATAGGCACAGGATACAAATTGGCACTGTTTCGGTAAGGGCAGATTTTCTAGGCACCGGATACCAAATTGGGACTGTTTTGGTAAGGGCAGATTTTCTAGGCACAGGATACCAAATTGGGACTGTTTCGGTAAGGGCAGAAAATTTAACCTGAGCAATTGCTACCAACGTAAAACTCGTAAGATGCAGTTGCAAAGGCATCTTTAATGTGCTGAGTGCGTGGCATTCTCCCAACACGGGGAACGGTGGTAACGTTCCCGTCCGAGACAGGTTGAGAATTTTTGCATCCAGCCCAATCTGCGGCGGAGAAACCGGGAAGCCTATTTCTTAACCCCGGCTACTATCTGGATAGTCGAGTATTTATACATCCCGCAAAACCAACTTGTGTACCTTTCAGCAGGGATTTACCTGCAGGCGGAGAAACAGAACGGCCTATTTATGTTTTTACCCCGACCGCCCTCGGTGCATGGGGGGAGGTAGTTAAAATGTTGCCGTCACTCTACAGGAAAAGAAACGTCTTCGAATGCGTATCGGACGTTCCATATAGACAAACAAGATTGTGGTATCGACAGTTTGATTTCTGGAGTGATGATTTCAAGCGTCATGTATCATTATTTTACCAGTTTCTGTGACAAAGAATGAACCATGTCGATATCGGTGTATAAGAACATTTCAGTAGCATAAAGCATTCAATTTCTCTTATATAATGGTGGTCTTCCAGAATTGCGGCATCCCTGCTTGCCAACTAAGATGCATGATGACCACAGTTAAACAATTACGACTATAGATGTTTTACTTAGAAATCTTACCGTTTAAGACGAGAAGATTTCTATGTTCCGATTGCTGCCAAAAAAACTTAAGTAGAATGGCCCTTAGATTTCCCTCTACTGACATTGTTTCTAGCAACAGCAGCCGAACTAAGTCGAACATAGAACAGTATGGAAAATTCGCTTAAAATCTACTGAGCCAGTTCCAACTAAACTATAACGGAATTATTTGTCTACTTCTTTAGCGGGCATCCAGACGACAGCACAGTCGGACCAAGTTTCCCATGCCAGGACTTCTTTTGGAATTCAATTCAAAATCTTATCTGAAACTACTGATCCCCGAGGGCGGCCGGGGTATAGAAATAGGCCGTTCGGTTTCTCCGCCTGCAGGTAGTGCCCCTTCTAAAGGGGCGTCCGTTAGTTCGAGCCGGGGAAAGAATAGGCACTAGGCATCTCCCGTCCTGATGGCACTAGTCCTTTAAAAAGGACGTCCCTGGTTGTGGGGTTGTACAAATACACAATCTGTCCAGAGGGAGACATTAAAGATGCCCCGTATTTAGGAAATGCCACGTCCTAAGCACGCTAAAGACCCCTTGTGACAGCTCATTTTGATTGATCAGTAGGCGGCCAGTTCCAAGGCTAAATTTTCCGCCCCTATCTAAGCCGCAATTTTTCCAGTGACAGTCTAAAAATCCCTCCTTACCGGTCCCTCGCTCACAGTCTGCATATTGATTTATTGTTTGTTAACTTGTTGCCGTCCTGAATATGCATGAAATATTTGCCGCTGGACGTAAAGCAACAATCTTTTCTAAAAGTTTCTCCAGCATTCCAGTTCATGAGCAATACAGGTTTCTCTGAGATTGTGTTTTTAACTTAAAGAAAAAACTTATTCGTATTTATTTTTATAATGGTTGTATAGGTTAGAACAAGAACGATTTCTTTTAAGCACAATATAGTAGTGAGAATTGTAAATACGTGAATCATTTAATTTTGGTAAATAAAGAAGTTATAATACCTGTCACCTGACCTCCACTTTGTCGGACATTTCCATAAAATGTTATGCCAGAACAAATTTAATTTTGACAATTGCGTTATAATGAAGATTAATTCACCATTTTGTTATTTCCATCTCTTATTTAGCTATGTCATTACACCTAAACACTACATTAATAGCAGAAATTGATGGATTATTGGGGTCTAATTATTTCGTTAAAATAATATTAAGGTTGTTTCTGTATGTCTAAATGTACATTTCTCGTGTTCAGACAGTTTTTAAACAATTTAATGAAACTATTCACGCACAGAGTGAAAACGCGTCTTTAATTCGGCTTTAAATCTTAGGGTGGACAAAAATAATATGGATTATTAACAATTTGATTCAAGTTAATAGTTACAAATTACTTCGAACCGGTGTTAGAGTCAGTGATAAATTGTTTCCAGTGTAAAATGATACGATGTATTATAATGGGTAAAAAGGTCGTAAATCAATCTGAATAAGGCATCTACGTGTTTCTGGGGTCCTCCTAACAGTTTAATAGCAATTTGAAAGCTATGCATTTACAGAAAATATTGACCATTTTGGGAGGTTAAACATGTTTAAATGGATGACAACTATATATATTTATCACAACAAGGCTTATTTAACGTAAAGACATGCATCACCTATGTTATCGTTGTTTTACATGTTGAAAGTGTAACAATTTACCATGTTAAGAACCAGATTCTAAAAGTAAAGGACAATTGCCGTTAAGCCACATTTTTGGCCCAATAATCTGGGAAAATTACAAGGGCAAATATATATTAATCTATAGCGTTAGTATTAAAAAATGTCTGTAAAAAGAAAATCCATTTTTTAGTTTAATTGATTCCACAACTGTCACGCGGCACATAGAAATTGCTTTTAATGTGAAAATTCTAAGAAGTTGCAAATTTGATACAAAATTTGACATAATTTTGTCGATTTTAATATAGATCACACTAAAACATCGCAACCAAAGTTTGCAAAATTAAAGATCTATCAAGTACAAATGTATAGTTAAAATATTTTTCTGATGTTTTTATGCGATCAAATCTATATTTAACATAACACCAAAAATTTGGTATTTTTACAGAAAATGTTTCATTCTTGTTAATATAGTCAACTATGTCTTGTAAAATTTATAAAAGCTAAATTAAACGATTATTAAACAGCATTTTCACAACAATGAACTTTCTAATATGACACAAAATCTAAAATTAGGGCCAAATATGGCGCTTAACCTACACGTCAGTTATCAGTTATTCTTTTATATGCCAGAAAGTATTACACATTCTGGACGTCCTCAAAGAGGGCAAACAGGGTATAAAATGATGGAGCAATATGATTAATAAAACACCATCATTATCACTATAGCTACTTTTATGCTTAATACTAGCCCCGTGCTCGCTATCTTTCTGTGTTTAACATTTATGTAAATAAACACCATGTGCAGTGAGAAATTGTATCTGCAACACTGTTTAAATCGTCAATCGACTAGTGTTGTGTACAAAGGACAATTGTTGACGTGATCCCTTCTTGTCAAACTTAATACGTTGCTTGATTTTTTTAGGTTAATCAGTCGTAGAAAAAAGGTTTAATAATGTTCGTAAATAATAGTTAACTAGGCGTAATGAATGTGTTTTAAATCTTGATAAGTAGGGGCACTGTATAACTAAGGTCTATATAAAAATGAAACGAGATATATTAATTAAACTCTGTAATGGTTAAACTGTCTAATACGGATTTCATGTATGGCTGCTGAACTTTTGAATGGAAGATTTATACAATTTTTATATATCATATTTTTTTATACACACACACGTACACCTAACGTATTGTCATATATTTTCAAACCGTCACCATGATTTATCCAAACCATGAAAATTATTTGACAAAGAACGGATCTTATTTATCTAGAAAAGCTTGAAATATTGAGCTATTCTTGTTTCTGATAGGCTGAAAAATATAAAAATCTTCTCCTCTGAATCCGCTCGGCCAAATGGAGCAGAAGCATCTGTACAATGTCTTTACAAAGTATTCTCTTTGTGTCGAGATAGGATTAAAAAATAGACGATTCTTGTTGCTGGTTGGCTGAAACATGAAAAAATGATGTTCTCTGAATTAGCTTGGCCAAATGGGACAATATTTTACAGAAAGCATCTATGCAAGGTCTTTTCAAAGTCTGATAATTTTGTCGCCATGGACGATTCTTATTCTTAATGAGCTAATACAATATCCTCTGGGAACAACTTTTCCAATTGAATTAATATTTGATATGGAGAACCAATTTGAGGTCTTGTAAAAGGACGAGGGTCTTTAATTCAGGCCCATTTTTGGCCCAAGAATTTGGCTAAAAAATGAAAATTGACCATTATCTATTATTTTATATTTTTTGTATTGAATGATGTCTATAAAAAGGAAATCCAACAGAATTTTTAGTTTAATTAGTTCTACATTGGTCAGATGACACACAGAAAATGCTTTAAATGTGAAAATACTATATATAAGAAATTAATTAATTTTATGCCGTATTTGATACTATTTTGTCGATTTTGATATAGATCGCACAAAACATCACAACAAAACTTTGCACAATGAAAGATCTATCAAGTACAAATGTTTGGTTAAAATATCTTTGTGATGTTTTTGTGCGATCATATCTATTTTGAACAAA
>JARWCS010000002.1:3541819-3554619 GCA_034783895.1 Geukensia demissa
TTTCATATTAACGTAATCATAGTACTTCCGCAAAAATATTAAGGAAAGATGGCTTAACGTACTCCAAGTGTCATTTTTGCTTGCGTCTGGTATCGTTGCTCAACAAAATAAAAAAATAAAAAATAAGAAATAAAATCCTCCCACCCGCCCCACTAAATTTATTGTTGAAGGATGAAAATCTGGTTATTAAATTTAGTTGGCCTAACAATTAAAAATTCTTCAATCGAAGTAGGTTCTACTGCCAACCAAGGCACTTCACAAGGGCTGCATGATTTGATCCAGCATATTGACAGGTGAAAGGTGAACAAATGAACATTTGGGCAAGTGTGGACACAGTATTTTGCTGGACACAATAATGTACTGGACATAGAAGAGTGATGGACACAGTAATATGACTAGATCAGTGATCATTTTGACCCCATTTTCCTCAAAACTGGCGTTACTTCTGTTGCATTGTTCATGAGGAAAGATTTGGAAAAAAAACCTTCAAAATCAGACGAAAAATATCAATTTTCCATATCATGCAATATTGCATTTTTGCCAACTTTGATGCCTTTTATTTGGATATTGGTGAGAGACAGAATAAATCAGATGACATACTACTGAGATAAATCAAATCAAAATCAGATGAGAAATAAAAATTTCTAATCTCCTGCAAAACTGCCTTTTTCTTAACTGTCTTTGTAGAGTCAAACTAAATGTACACACATCTTCAAGCTCTTTTACAACAGAAGCTACATATTTCAATAATCTAAGATAATTTTTTCTTCTTCTTTGCATTTTTTGTTGAAGACAGTTTCTTCACACAACCTTCTCTCCAATGACTGAGGCCTAAAATATTGTTTTTTTTTTACCTACCGACCCTAAAAAAATTGCCCGACTGTCAAAATTTTGTCTCTATTTCTTTTATTTAAACCAGATAGTCCAGTGACTAATGGTGTCATTAATGTTTTAAATATGTGTGTAAAAATTTTGCTAAAAACCTTCATCACTGTTGACAAAATAAAATATTTTTCTTATCTACCAGCTATACAATCTAAAAGTACAATCAGAAACAGCAAACAAACATACTTTTAAGGTTGGCCTGAATAAGCCAATAATCTGATCGGGTCAACATTCCTTTTGGACATATTACAAAGATCTGACAAACCCTCCTTATTACTGTCAGTTTTGATGATCTTTCAGGATCCTCATTATTTATCATGACTAACACTTCCAACATCTTGGTAGCAGAGATTTCATTGGCTCACATAAAGGCTAATCAGAACAGAAAGTATAAAGGAGAGTCTTCAGAACTTTGTTTGATAATGTAGTGAACAATTTTACTAAGATACTATTTTAATTCGATTGACATCTTGAAGATCCAGTCATGTGAGAATTTTTTATCATTTTCCCAGTATTGCTGCACACAGCTTGGGAAGAGATGGACTTTTTAAAGCTCCTGGCAGATCTCATATCCTCAATATACATGTATAAATATAAACAGATATGGGGTAAATGCCATAGAGACTTCATCTCTGTAAGAAACAGATGAAATTGTTGAATCTGAAGATCCTAACAAGGCCTTTATCATGAATCTATTTACCTGTAGTATCTTCATAGAGATAAGGTATTTAGCCCACTTAAGCCTTTGAAAAACTGAATGAAGGCTGATTGAAGCAATTTTAGAAATCAAAGGAGATATAGGTGCTGAAGCATGTATACAGTTACAATGTGCTATAAATTAGTATCTTAATCTGGCACAAAACAACCATGCATTTATCTAAAACTAATCTAACATGAGGGTCAACATGTTTTATTTTTTTAAATTGCATTAGTCAGTAAATTGAGCCACTTTTATATGAAATTGTGATTGTCTGTAGGTCAACATCAGAAAGCAGATTGATGGTGATATTTAGTTAAAACAATCAGGTTGATGATATCAGACATGAGAGGGAAATTAAGATAGTCCCTGATGGCCAGAAATAACAGATATCTAACAACTTCTATCAGGTCTATAACTGACTCTTTACATGATAAGGGCACTCAAGGTCATCTAATAACTCTTCATATTATTTACTGTAACAAGAATTGAACACAAGGGATGTGTATTGTCTTCCTTTATGATATTACAAAATTAATATGTAGATTCTCTAAGACTTGAATTACTGCTGAAATATTAAATCCCTGAAAAACAGATTGGAATAATTGGGTCTCAGTGGCAGACCCAGACTTTTCAAAAAGAGCATTCATAACATCTTTTTTTACCAGAATGGAGGACTTTGTGGAAAGTTTGTTGTTTTTTTTTTATTTCTGGAAAGTAGGTCTACTACAATCTCTACAAACCCTTGAGAGATCACACTAAATTTAGTGGGATATTAAAATCTTAATTCTGCATGCCAAAATGTATGCTCCAACCAAATGTTTCGTCTGAATGTTAACAGCAGACAATGACCAAACCAATTATTGAACAACAAATCATATTTTCCATATTGCAGCCATTAAATTATCTGTTTTTAGTTGGATGTCAAAGTAACTTCAGACTTGTAACGTATATCTGAAAACATTTTGTTCAATTAAAAGTCATTATGCTTGACAAGAACCTATATATACTGACCTTTTCTTGACAAATCTCTTGCAATACACTGTAAAGATTTGCTGAAAAGCATGGGTCTTAAGGTTGATATGAAATTGTGCTTGGTTGCTTAGGAAATGTAACCTGTGGAGGGTTTGTTTGGATATAAGTTGACTGAAAACAGATTTTGTTTGAAGTGTTCCACAATTCTTTATCAATAGGAACTGTCTATACAGATTGCACCTTATCTTCCAGAGATCACCGCCTCTGTGGTGTAATGGTTAGTGTGCTCGCCCCGAGTGCGGAAGGTCGTGAATTAGATCCTCGGCCGTGTCAAACCAAAGATATTAAAATTGGTATTTTCTGCTTCTTTGCGAAGCATGCAGCATTTAGGAGTAAGAGCAAAGACTGGTTGGCCCAGAGTAAGAATAATGTGTATGGGTAAAGTGGCATGTCTTCCAGTGGACTGTTGCTTTTGTGAGCTAGCATGTTAAAAGTCCAGCTCAGCGTGTCAGTCTAGTACAAAGCAGGGTTCATTCATCTTCAGTAATTATTAATGTTCTCGTCTTGAATATGCATGAAATATTTGCCACTGGATGTTAAGCACCTTTTAATCAATCAATCTTCCACTGATCACTTTGTAATGTTATTCAGCATAATTTTTTCATGCTTTTGAATTCATTCATTTTTAAGGTAATTTGATATTCAGATTTACAGAACTGACCTTTTTAGAAATGATAACACAGAGTCAATCACAAAGGGAAAGGAATTTAATGAATAAATTAACAAAATTAAATCACTTACCTGGCTCTTTAATTAATGATAGTTCAAATATTAATAATAACCATGGATACAACCACACTTCTGAAAATAAAAAAAGACAATATTTTAATTCAAATATAAAAACTTTTCTTGCTGACTCAATACCTCCATATGCAAATTACTCCCACTCTTGAATTTTCTTGTAGCGTACATAACTCAAGAACTGGCATTAATACCTGTAATGGTTTAATCATAATTTTTACAATATCTTTGATTTTCATCAAATGTTAAAAAATGAAACATTATCAACTGAATTTTTTCATGCTTTGTTTAAAATTTTGAAGAATGCAATGTTTTTTCAAATTCAAGGAAATTATGTTTTTTATTCATCTCTAGGTATCATCAGTTTTTAGCATTAATTGTGATTTCCTTCATTAATTAAAAAAAGTATTATGTTTCTGAGTAGAAAAATTATCTGTAAATCTGTTTTATCATCAAAAGATTTACAACACATTAATAGTATTTCCTAAAGTTTTCCACCTTTTTCCGATGTTTTTACCTTAGGTTCTTCTAGAAAATCTGGGTATTTTACTAATCATCTGGTCAATTATGTTCCAAATAGCTGAACCAACCCTTGTATAAGATGAAGCAAGAAAAAACTAAAGCCTCAATTGTCAGTTGACATGGTAAAAACATGAGAACAAACTAAGATAAACCACTACAGAAAAATACAAACATAGAAAAAAAAACATAGCGAAAAAGTATCCATAGTACATGGATGCCCCCGCTGATGCAAAAAGGAAGAAGACATATGATTAATCCGAAAAGGGAAGACACAATACAACCCACCCTGATAATACTCCAGACCATATATCAAATAAATCTAACATTCACAAACAGAGAAACCTTTGGCAAAAATTTAAAACCTCAGAAATTCAATAAATGTCTCGACAAGCAGAACCTAGACAAACAATGGGATCTGAAAAGGGGAGACAGAGTACAACTCACCTTGATGATGCTTTAGACCAAATATATCAATCGAACATACAAAAGCAAAGATGTCTTTGATGAAAACTGACAAATATAAGTTCATACAAATGAGGGTAAAACTTAATGCCCTTGTCGCATAAGGCAGAGACATTATAAAAATATGGAAAATACAGAAACTGGTGAAATCAGTTGGTCCAGAAGAGAAAGCAGTTAATACCACCAGCTGTTTCATCCATTTTCAAACCTAGGGATTAAGACCAGGTAGTCTGGAAGGACATGCTATATTGATTGTATATTTGATATGTAAGTTCTTGTCTCAACTAAACATCTGTATAATCTCTATGAAATAAATTTGACTGCACATAGGAGAATATATGCTTAATAACAAATAAAATCCTCCCTGAATCACAATACCATAATTACACTATTTTCAACTTATCAATGATTATTTCACTAAGCAATGGTTTTAAATACAAGTAACACAACTAGTGCCACTGTTTAAGCAAGATCTGCTAACCCTTTTTGAGCCCCTGAGCTTATCCTTGTTTAAAAATGTTTTATGTTACCAAATATTTAGTTTTCTGTGTAGTTATTTGTGTTCTTTTGTTTGTCTTTGCTTGTCTTCTTTTGACCATGGTCTTGTCTGTCTCCTTAATGGACCAACTCTGTGGTGTACTGGTTGGAGTGCTCTCCTCAATGCAGAAAGTTGGGGGTTTGTTCCCTGGACTAGTCAAACCAAGGAGATAAAAACAGGTATTTGCTGCTTCTCCTCTCAGCAGGCCGCATTTAGGTGTAAGAGAAAAGAAAGGTCAGCATATTCCTGTGGACTGTTGCTTTCATGAGTTAGCAGGTTAAAATCCGTCTCAGCCAAGCAGGGTTCATTTATCATCTTTCATTAATAAGTTCTCATATACTTCAATTAATCATCTTAATGATTTTCCTAAAGTATTTTTTTAACTCTTTATAAACCTCATTTCCAATTCCTTCATATAAAATAGGAGATGTGGCATGGTTGTCCATGAGACATCCATCCACCAAATGACAGTCGAATCTAAACATCAACAGGTCCCATTACAGCCATCAACAATGAATCAGAGTCCACAGCATAACGGAAGCTGTAAAAGGCCCCATAATACAAAATTTGCAACTATTCATAAAACATGACAATCGACCTAATCTATTGAAAAAATGGTGAAAAAATAACAATAAATGACTAATTTAACAAAGACAACCACTGGACTACAGGTTCCTGGCTTGGGACATGCACATAAGTATGTGGCAGGGTTAAACTGGTTGGTGAGCACCCCTCATCCTAACCTGGGACAGAGGTGTGACATTCTTTGAATGTGATTTGAACAGTCCTACAACTCTAAAAATTTTAAGCAGTCAATTGTGTTTTCAAGTCAGCTAAATTTGTCTTCACTATGAAAACACAAGATGACCTTTGCTGTTTTGATCCTCAATCAATTACAAGTATCTTCTCAGCTGTATAAAAGATCTGGGGTACACATTTTTGCCTTGAGAACTCTTAAGAGTATGTTTTCCTTAATTTTTAGAATAAAATGGAAGAAGACGTTCATGAAGCTAGTTCCAACTTTTGTAATAAAGTATCTGGGAGGTGAATTACTTGTGGACCTTGTGTATCAGTCTTAATAATATTATTTACCATTTAATTAAACAGTTCTAAAATTAGACAAAACCAGACGAAAACTGAAGACAAACCAAATCGTTTTAGTTTTAACTCCTCCTAATCAAAACCAAAAATTATAAAACTTTGTTCATTTTCGGCAATAAAATAAGAAAAGAAGTAACGAATGATATACAACCAAAAATAATGATTAAGAGAAAACTGTAAAATTCTGTAAATTACTTATGTGGACGAAATTTACTGATGTTGCTCTATTGTTTTACAGAAATTTCAAGTATATAAATAATTGAAATTCTAAACTCCTTTACTAGTAATCAAGGAAAAGGTTCACTGCTTGTAATCCGTGCATATGGTAGAAGTCTTACCCACACTTTTGGCTGCCTATGTGGGTTTGCTTAGATTTTACAATGTTTTAGAGCTATGTTTTGTTTCTAATGCTACTGATGAGAAGTTATTATTCCCTCAAATGCACATATAATAAATATGAAAATTCATCATTTTTTTTATCAACATTTGTTATTTTTTTTGAAGAGGTTGAGTTGAGTAGGCACCATTTACTGTTTGTTAACCTCACTTCGTGGAATGCCTTTTTCAAAAGTAAAAGGTGTTATAATTTTTTTAACTTCAATAAAATTTTGCAAAAAGATGAAAATTGGTGAGTCTTAACAGAAACTATTTTTGGTTTTATATTCTTTTCAATGATAAATGAACCTGGAGCAAGAGAAAAGTCCCTATGGAAGGACGAGGGTCATTAAGGCCCATTTTTGGCCCTAGAATTTGGCTAAAAATGAAAATTGGCTAATATCTATTATTTTATATTTTTTTTATTGAATAATGTTTATAAAAAGAAATTCCAACAGAATTTTTAGTTTAATTAGTTCTACAATGGTCATATGACATATAGAAAAGGCTTTAAATGTGAAAAAACTAAGAAATTAATTAATTTACTGCAATATTTAATATTTTTTATTTTAATATTAGATCGCACAAAAACATCACAACCAAACTTTGCACAATAAAAGATCTATCAAGTACAAATGTTTGGTTAAAATATCTTCGTGATGTAATTGTGCGATCATATCTATTTTGAACAAAACACCTCCAAAAATTAAGTATTTTTACTGAAAGTGTTAAATTCTTGTCAAATTAATCAAATATATCCTTTAATTTTGTCGAAATAACGAAAAGTATACAAGAAAAAAAAATGAATGATTAAAAGACAATTATTAAACAGCATTTTCGTAACAACTTATTATTGTGTCACAAAATCTAAAATTTGGAGCAAATATGGGGCTTAACGTACCTACTCCTTTGGATAATTATTCAAATATATCAAGAAAGCAGTAAGTATTATCAAATTTAATTCCGTTTTAGAAGAATCTTTATGGAGTTTAGCCATAAAATGAGATTCATAACAATAAAAGAATAAGGCTGCAATTAAAAGAGCACAGTTCTTACCCATATGGCATTCTTGTAACAAACCTTGCAATTTTAAACTAAATTCACTGACTATGTAGTCGTAATATTGTGTTACTGCTTTGTCATATATTCAGGGTAGATCTTGTTGTCCTGGAGACAAACTATCGTTTAGTTACTTAGTGAAATCGTAGCAAGGCTAATGCGAGTCTGACCGCGAAAAATTCTATCTGGCTCGTCGACATTGTTATCTGAAATGCTGGATTAATAAACCAAGGTATTAAAGGTCATATCTTGATAACATTTAATTACTCGTGATGTGACCAATTAATATTTGTGTTTTTTTATAAATTATTCTTAATTTGCTCACGACCTCTAATTATATCTTTTTCATCTTTTAAACACCGGATGTTCTAAAATCCATCATATTAGATACTTGTCGGGTTGACATTTAATTAATCCAGCGTGTACAAATACATGTCCTAGAGTCCAAGAACTGCTATTTGATGTAAAGGGGGATTAATTTTTGTGTCCTTTGTCAATGTACAATGTACAATGGTCTAACCTTCTGCACTTTATTAAGTTGATGACCGCATCTGTATCAGTGCATTAATAAAAAAGGGTATGGAATAAAATAGTGTTAAATATTAAAATGCACTACTAATTACAAATAAATATGCTGATGGGGTTTAGTAGATTTACATAGATCAAGATGACAACACATTCCCACTTTAATCGTGTTCTTTGAGTTTTTTATGTTTTCAGCTTAACATAGTTGTATAACTTTCATACAAGAATAAATTATCAATAACGTGGTTAAGTAGAGTGTAAACTTTCATATATTATGCGAAAATTTGATGGTACAATCGGAAATACTGCATTACCATCAACCTTGATATTTATCTGATTACAACCATGAAATTAGCATATTCAGGCTCGTACATCACATTACAAAATATTTGATTTTTAATGACCGTAAATGTACATTAACGAAGGGGTAATGCACACTTTAGAGTACCAAACGAAATTTACCACGACAAAAGTCAAAACATATGGAAAGTTCATCTATAAAATATGTCATGTTATGTTCCATTGGAATTATATTTTCTTAATCATCTAGCTATTAAAATTTATGTTCTTACCAGCACAAATCAAATATCCATTATCCATCTATGTTAAATATTAGACATTGAAAGAAATCGGTCTTGTTTTCATAAATAAATATCGCGATCTAGTGTTAAAGCGAGAATATGATTCAACTACATAATCTTTCATTGTACTTTTTGATACAGATTCACCTTTGTTGTAGCAAATTTCTTATTTTGTACTATAAATGCTAAGGCTAATCTGTTTCCTAAAAATTCCATCTTTTTCAGACGTCGGATATGGTACCTTTCCCTAGTTTTTCGTCTATCAAATATTTTTCATATCTTTAAATCTAATCATTGAAATTGATTATATAGAATATCATTATGACAGAGTTAAATTTTCTAGTAGATGTGTTATTCAAATTAAGTGATAATGTTTGCAGTCGGATCTATTTTGTTTTTAAATAAAATGATATACTACTAAGGAGCTTCATAACTTTGACATACATCTTAAAATAATTTTTTAAAGTATATTTAATATGAAAACTGGGGGTATCTCATATAAACTGTTTAAACAATGAAAATAAACACAAGTCTCTTACTGCAAGAGACTTATAAAAAGTGTGATTTTTTTGTAAAGCCTTTAAAACTGAACTTAAAAAATTCTTAACATTTGATTAAAGCAAAAAATTCACACCATATTTGACAGGGCTAAAGTTCTCACAACGTAGCGATATTGAAAACTGTCCGTTATTGCCAAGTACGGATGAGATAAAACTTTACGAAAAAAATATTTGTTTTTTTCCCCTACGTATGTTTTCAATTAATGCACAAGTATTACTCTGAATTTTTAAAATTTACAACACTTATGATTTAATTAGATTTCCTTGACAGAGTGATGCTATAAATAGAAAATTAACTTAACTCGGGCAGTGTGGAAAGTTTAGGTAGGTAATAGTCGATGAATTTTATCGTTAAAGATACTCCTTGAAATAGGTAAAACATGATATTTTCACACCATTGGTAAATCTGAATCTTAAAACCACTGGGTCGATACAACTGCTGGAGGCAAGTTTCTCTTACTGTATTCATCAAGCGCAGTTGTTAGATATGTCTGACATTAAATATATCGTATACTGTTTTATAGAATTTTGTGGTATTTCAATTCTTAAGACCTAAAACTATAAAAAGGCTTAAATTGCATTCAACGAAAGAGAACTCCTTACAAAAACATCTTTGAATCAATATGTCTTAGAAAAAGGTGTTATATATTTGCCCTATATGTGAGGAATGCTTTTTAGGCAATGAATGCACACGAATAGAGCAAAGTGCAATCTAAAAACAACAAGCATACTCTCTACCATCACTTTCAATTTATGTAAAATAATATCATTGACTTTGAAACTGTATTCTCTCATTGATAGTTTTTGATAATCAATCGACCTGACCTAATTCCAAAATGTTTTAATTTTTCTAATGGTCTACATAACCTTATGTAAATTGCTATCGTTTGGAAAAAATTATTGACTGAAGTTCATGATTTAATTGAAAATTTCAAATTGCTTTTCGACAAATACGTTTGAAATTTAGTGAGTAACCAGAATTCACGATTGAATGATAAGGATATGCAACAATGTTTTCTTATTACTTTGTTCCGGGTGCTACTATTGTGCTGGTAAGTAGCCGCACACATCTGACTTCATATTTCTAGCTTTCAATAGCTTTTAATAGATGTGCCGTTGGCCGCAAGTTAGTATAACGTTCATTTTTTTGTTCATAAATTTAAAATGGAATCCACCCGAATATAAATACCACATGTTTGTTGTCAGTTATTTTTTTTCTTGTTTTACAGTTTGAACGTGTTTGTGGCTTTAAGGGGTTTAAGCATTTTTTATTATGAATCAATATCTACCTCATTAAATGTATATATGGGACTGATGACTGATTGATTGATTGATTGTTGGTTGCTGAACGTCCAGCGGCAAATATCTTATACAAATGATTCAGGACTTGGACAAGTTCAACTATTATCAAACGAGGGGATTGAATGGCACATAATAGGACACCGCTTTTGATTGCCATACGAAAAAGAAAAGGAAGGGTAAAGGACGAGCAGGGCAATACCATTTTAATGGGACTGATGAGACTATTAATGAACAAACATTTAGTTTTCCTTGATATTATTATTTTATTATGATATATCTGGAAACTGAAATTATAACAGGTTTCATATGATGTTTTAACCAAAACAAGAACGGCAAAATATAAAATATAGATTTAATTCGAAATTTGCACTATACGTTAAATACTTAATTATTGATTTTTCAAGACATTTCAACATATTGAAAAAATGTTTGGTGTACATCCGTATTTTTAGTGGTGCAATGTTTTACTCTTTTGTAATAAGCATTTTTCTCAAAAAATATTTTATGTCACGGTCTCCTCTCATGCCTTCCTTGTGCTCGATTTCGTTAAACAGTTTCCGCACGAGGTCTATACTACGATTATGGACTGGCTGCATATGCTGTGTCATGCGACTCAAGGCTCTTTCGTGCTTAAACATATCAGCGGCCATTTCTCCAATCATCATCGTGGGAGCATAAGTGTTACCGGAGGGAAGGTTTCGCATCAGTGACACATCTGCTTCTCGGAATTTTTGATACATATCACCCTTCAAAAGAAAATAAAACCAATTTTGAAGTACAGATCAAAGCACGAAATAAGACCATATTAGCATAGTCATATTTTGGAACGAACGGTAATATAGTCATTCTATTAAATTCTACAAATTTATATCGAATACTAATGACTGGTCTTGTAGCATTCATTAGATTCCTTGATTTATAGAGCAGTGATATATTGAAAATTTCTAGATTATAAAAACAGAGTTTAATTAACCGGCATGAAACACGGCTTGAACCGCTTTTATCGTTTGAATATAGACTATGACAAACATTTTGCATGGTTGTAGAGTTTCCCATGTTGCAATATTTAATTTAAACTAGCAAAAGGAAGGCCTTAACAACTTTCCCTTAATTCATATCCCTGCTGTGAAGTAGTCATGTCATTTAAAGGATCAATGTATTTCATTATCAACGAATGTTGCTTCCAAAAAAAATGTTGCTTCAAAAAACACATTATTGTCACATTCATTAAAAACAATTTTGAATTACATTTCTTCAAAATATTTAGTGATTACAAAATGTACTCAATACTTGTATTTTTAGTGTATCAATGTTCTGACTTTAAGGTAAAACAAATCATTCAAGTATTGTATCAGTTTTTTACATTTAATAACGTCAAGACGTTTTCTACTGAAAGGTAAATTTATTGATTGTAAATTGACAAAAAGCTTGATAACCTAACTGCTTAAATTACTATGATGGATTGTAGTACAACAAGCATAGAACTGTCGAATTTCACACAATATTATATTCTTCATTATCTGAAAGCCATACAGGCTTTAGTTTGAAATGTATGTACATGATATTACTGTATTTTTTTTTAATTTAAGGCTTCTATTGCATATGATAGATGTCTTTGCTTTTGACATTCTCTGATTAATCATTATTCGGTTTTAATGTTGAAGTATGCTGAATAGATGGGTAAGGGGAAGTATATTTACTAGATGGGCGAGTGGAATTATGTTGTGTAGATGAACAAAGGGAAGTATGTTGACTTGATTGAGAAGTGGAATTATGTTGACTAGATTGGAGAGAGGGGTATGTTGGTTAGATGGGTAAGGGGAAGTATGTTGGCTAGATGGGCAAAGAGAACTTTGTTGACTAGATGAGCAAGGGATGTATGTTGACTACAAGGGGAAGTATGTTGACTATATGGGATACGGTAGGGGGGTATGTTAGTTAGATGGGCAAGGGGGAGTGTGTTGGCTAGATGGGCAAGGGGAAGTATGTTGACTAGATGAGAAAGGGGACGTATGTTGATTGATGGACAAGGGGAAGTATGTTGATTGATGGACAATGGGAAGTATGTTGACTAGATGGGAGAGGGGGAGTATGTTGACTAGATGGGCAAGGCGAAGTATGTTGACTAGATGGACATGTGGAAGTATCTTGAGTAGATGGACAAGGGGAAGTATGTTGATTGATGGACAATGGGAAGTATGTTGACTAGATGGACATGTGGAAGTATCTTGAGTAGATGGACATGTGGAAGTATCTTGAGTAGATGGACAAGGGGAAGTATGTTGATTGATGGACAATGGGAAGTATGTTGACTAGATGGACATGTGGAAGTATCTTGAGTAGATGGACATGTGGAAGTATCTTGAGTAGATGGACAAGGGGAAGTATGTTGATTGATGGACAATGGGAAGTATGTT